>JAQGBW010004843.1:0-13028 GCA_034698625.1 Julus scanicus
ATGTTTATTTAAAATTTACATTGATTGTTTTCTTTTCAGAATGAAGGGGAGGGGGGGGGGGGGGATAATATCGACTTACGCAAAAATATTTTGGGGTAATGGTTAAAAAAGTTCCCCGACCGCTGAGCTAAACCATAGAAGTCAATACAGGAACCATAGAAAACAATTAAAATCAATAAAGTGTCCAAATAGGGCCTAATGGCCTTGTGTATCCAACTATTCCAAATACATTTATGTGAAATACAATGTTTATAGAAGAAAAACATGTACATGTACATACACTTTTAAGTTATCCTTCCTTCATTAATTTCCTGGCAATCATTTCCTGATTTCAACTAAGATTTGTTTGGCATAATCCTGCAATGTTTCTGTAGGTTTCTGGGTTACTCCCTAATGTTCGTATTGAGTGGACAAGATGACCGATGATAGCCTACATATTTCCAATGATTTCTCGGATATCTCGGATCGTAGATTTCTACGCATTCTATACCGACCTTGTGCCGTATAATTTTGCACAAGGGTGACCATTGTCCCCATACTGAGTGAATGTCGAAATGTATCTAAATTCCCAAAACTTTCTCGTGGTACCTGCAGTTTCAGCAGCAGCTGCTGCTACTTAATTAGGATTCTCACTTACTATGAAAAACCTTGAGTTACCGTGGATAAAGGTAAATGTTTCTTGTGGGAAAACCTGCAATATCAGGCAGTAGTATCGAAGAGTTTGGTGTCTGGCATTGTCGACAGCTTTCGAAACGCCATGGTTGGCTTATTTGGAAGGTCGTGTGAATTGTAAATTGAATGTTTCTTTACAATTTCTTTGAAGGGTGGTGAATGAGTGTTTCTCTTAATTTTCTACAATAAATCATCTAAATCAGCTGGATTAGCTTCACGTTTTACCGCATTTCAACCTTACAAAATAGAGCTCCTGTCTTTCTTAGTTTATTAGTGTTTCTTGAGGAAATACACTCATAAGGTTATCACTTTATTCGTGAGAATATTTTGTCCCTTTTACCTCGTGCTAAAAGTTTGAATACGGTACGTAGAGTGTATAAAGAACAGACTGTATACTTCCTTGTATGGTTCTATATTGTCTAATTTTCACATATACTGTATAATGATATATAGATTGATATACATATGTAAGCTATATGTAAAGTGGCGAACTGTGTCTAAAATATTGTTTAATAAGATATTAAGTCTACTATATAAGGATATCATTTAATTTGTATAAGAAATGAATATAATTTTTTTTAAATACACAAGTGTTACACAACGGTACCGTTAAATTATTTGCAAAATAAATGTACAGTTAAAAGCTATTATTGAGCTAATAAAAGGTCATCCATCATCACCCTGACCAGCCCGCCACTGGCCATATACAGTATAGGTATGTCCATGTGCCCAAATATACGTGTATTTTTACACCATGGATGGGTGTTTTTTTCCACAAATACTGTACACAAATCCGTTTCCACCTTGACGAAATCTTTGCTGAAATCCTAGTCAACAAGAATTAAATTTTAGCTGTAATCCAATTTAACGTGGATGAAATCCTAGCTGAAATCCAAATCAACAAGGATGGATTCTTAGCTGAAATCCATTTCTGCCTTAACAAAATCCTAGCTGAAGTCCAAATCAACAAGGATGGATTCTTAGCTTAAATCCATTTCTACCTTAACGAAATCCTAGCTAAAACCCAAGTCAACAAGGATGAATTCTTAGCTCTTAGCTGAAATTTAATATTAACGTGGATGATTTCTTAACCGAAATCCAATTTAACCTGGATGAAATCTTATCTTTAATCCATTTCTTCTTTGATGAGATTCTAGCCAAAATTCAATGGCAAAATTTCTGACGTGAAAATATCATCTACATCTTCTTAGGGCCATCTTACATCGGATATCTGCAATGAAAATCAAAATTTTCAAATTGCATCATATTGTGTCTTACATCAGATATCTGCAATGAAAATCAAAATTTTCAAATTGCATCATATTGTCCCATCACTGGTATTGCGCATCCATGTTGAAAAAGTGAAGCCCTCGTTTAAATTTCAACCGTGTCCATGAAATCTGTGGTGGCTCCCTTTTGACCATCACTCTCATCGCGTTTTTCCAAAGCTTTTTTTATATATTTGAAGCAACTAATTCCCCCCTCGAACTCCTCTGGGCTGCCAGATTGATGAATTACGTAAGTTTTTCAAATGGCAAAGTGCTTTAATGATTGCGGTTGCTCTGAGGTAACATTTGAAATGACGTCCCAAGTTTTTCAGAGGTCTTAAGCTCCGTTTTTGGCACTAGATGGATGGCCGTTCGGAGTAACTAAATCAGAAGGCTGTCTCCCTCGGCGGAGAAATGATTTAATCATAAAACGAGCTGCTCGGGGGTCAAAGGTCACGTGGTTTTATGGCGCACTCGCCTAATGGCGGATGGACGGCGAATACGAATGGCCCTCATTTGAGGGGACAAGCCACCAAATTATGCATCTGGTTTAATGCATTTTAAAGCGAGGCTTTTCTTTTTAAATATGCGGGTGATCAATCTAACGTTTTCGATAGTTTTTCAACAACTCGTTATTGCTAGTTTAAGATTGGGGGAGAAATGGGGGAAAGGGGGGGATTGAAAGGCGTCATACTGGCGTCCACTTGCAGGGGTTTTATGCATTGGAAATAAGTGTTTATCGTTGTTTAAAACTTTCAACAAAAACTGCCTTCGTTTACAGTTTTGTGAAACACTACCACAGCTAATCAGTTGATTTACTATGATGTTATAATGCAGACAATTTTCAGTTTTTACTTTTTACAGTATTATGTCATACAGAAAAAAAATCTTTTGGAAGCTATTAATGGTTGGTATTATAGAAAATGTTGCATTTTTAAAATCCACAGTACAAAATCTACTGTATTTGAAGCTATATATGATACACAAAACTGCATATTTTCTGTATCATGGCTTTAAAAATTGCAAAATTGCATATTTTCTTTATCATGGCTTTAAAAATTGCATATTTTTTGTATCATAGGTTTAAAAACTGCATATTTTTTGTATCATAGGTTTAAAAACTGCATATTTTTTGTATCATAGGTTTAAAAACTGCATATTTTCTGTAGCTTTAAAAACTGCATATTTTCTGTATCATAGCTTTAAAAACTGTATTTTTTCGGCAGAAAATGCTATTATGTAATGCAAGGAGCTATGGAAATGTAGGGTATTTGCTGTTGCTAAAGATTCAATGCAGAAAACACAACGTTTTAAAGGCTGTCATGCAGAAAATATAGAATTTTTAAAAGCTATAATACATAAAATACCAATGCAATGCAAAAAAACCTGAAAATGTATGATATTTGCAGTTGATAAAGCTATATATGCAGAAAAAGCAACTTTTTAAAGGCTGCAATGGAGTTTTTAAAAATTATAATGCATGCAAAAAGCTACGTAACTGCAATGCAGAAAAGGCAATTTTGTAAAGTTGTATTGCAGACATTTTGATGTTTTTAAATCTCTAATGTAGAAAATGTGTAGCTTTCAAAGCTAAGGCAATGCAATAAAGTTACAGATATAACAGCTGAAAAATCTATGTGGGTTTTAAAATGAACGTGCCAGAAATCCGAAATTGAAATTAAGAATTGTTTTGCTGTCCATCTTGGGTTCTTTCCAAGGTTATTTTGTTAAAAAACAGACAGGGGAATTATGAAATTTTACATTACTATCAAAGTCCTTTTATATATATTTTATTAATATCACTATAAAATTACTTTTAAAAACCAAAAATATTAAAGTTTTCTAGTTCCGGTAATCGCTTTAATGGATTTGATAAAATGAACCGACATTTATTAGCCACAAGAGGGGAATTTTGTTCTTGGCTATACGAGAGACCTTAATGTCAGTTTAGTAACCTTAGTTCATCGCGATCCAGTGAAATTTTCTCATTTTTTTCGATGGGTGGAGTCGGAAGTATTTTAAGTATTTCAGTCGCGTTTCTCACTAATGTTTCAGTTTACTTCGGTTCATTCTTCAGGGGCAAAACCGATTTCAGCTCACGCAGGGCCAATGGGGTCATAACCCTCGTCATTCAGGACATGAATGTTGTGGAAATGTTGCATAGGCTGAGAAACATAATGTCCTCCGATAAAAGTGCCCAAGGTGGATATGAGGATGGAGAGAGGTGCTTGTTAACCCGCCTTAGAAGTTTGAACTTGTTTTTCTCTATGTCAGAGGTTGTAATGTGCAGACTATGGTAAATGGTTCACCTTACCAGAGTGGAAAAAGTACAGGGTCATATAATGTCCCATGTGAGACCGTCGTACGTGGCTTTATTTTATGCCCCTAACCCTTTCGTTTCCCTATGAGTCTATGACCCTGTTTTTTTCATAACCCAGAGTTTTTTAGAAATTCCATTTCGATTTCAATTTTCTGAAAGAGTGAATATTTACCAAACATGCGCAGTATATTGAAATACGATAACAGGAAGTTGTCATATTGAACAACATTAACCGGAAGTGGGCATATATAACAGCATTAACGGGGTTGGAAACCCTATCCTTTTCAATGGGTAAATTTGCAACGACACTTACAGCCAAACAAAAACAGATTAAATAAAAATAAAAATTGTTTAAAGTAGCTTGATAAATCAGCAAGGTCATTCGCTTGTCGTTTTTCACTTTAAAATAGTAGAGTTTTTAATTTAAATTATTATTTGAATTTTTGCACTCTCAACTTGTGCAAAATAACGGACATTTTTCAAACTTGTTTATTAATTTAAAAAAATCTACTACTTTAAAGTGAAAAACGACAAGCGAATGACCTTGCTGATTTATCAAGCTATTTTAAACAATTTTTATTTTTATTTAATCTCATTTTGTTTGGCTGTGAGTGTCGTTGTAAATTTACCCATTGAAAAGGATAGGGTTTCAAACCCCCGTTAACTGAAATTGTGCATGTATTACGCTCTATGGACAGATAGTATGTACCTGTATTGGGGTATGTACACATTATGTCCAATTTTTGATGGCCTTATATGGCATTTTCTTTTCTATATCCATACATAATTTTTCTACCCAACTATTTATGGGTACAATTCAATTCCCTTATATTGACTTATTATGTTTAGTTTCTGGTTAATAAACATTTTATCCTTGTTTGTTAATCTTAAAGACCCCTCAGTTTATCTTTATCATCCTCATTTCTGAAGTTTTAGCATTGCAGGTATAAAGGTTAACAACCCTTAGTCCTTTGGTATGTAATTCCAGAATTTATCTTTTTGGTACATTTTCACGGTGTTTGCGTAACTTTCTTGGGTATTCTTCTGTAATCTCACCGTAGCTTGAGATATGTTAAGATTTTGGCAATTTTTCTTCTGTTAAGAGGACAGACACGTTCTTGTTGAACAGTAGGGCCAAACTTGTTGGGAGTTATTTATTTGTCCACCGTCTGTAAATGTTCAGTGCATGTAACGTATTATTAATAACGTGTAATTTTTCTTTCGTAAGACCCAAAGGCCATAAATTCCTGTAAACCTAGTTGTTGTAAGTGCTGTTACACCTGTTGCAGACCCATTTCTGGAAAGCGATGAGCCTGTTGTTTTAATTCAATTTTCGTGATGAAGCATTTTTCTTACCTGACTTTTTAAATAATTCATATTTGTTTCTCCTTCGCTGTCATCGAAAGAAGTATTACTTCGATGCTTATTGGCCCATCTGGAGATTGACTTTTGACCCCTCTTTGGAAATAATGCCTCTCGAAGGCTATTGGCGAGAATGGCTATTTCATGATATTCGGCTAGAAGAAAATTTGGACTTTTTTATTTCATATTTGATGTTTAAACTTACATTGGTCTGAAGGCCAGGATAGTGTTAAAGGAAAATTACTTGAGAGACAGATGTACACCTGCGTCCTTCATTTCCGAACATAATTCTTGTGGAATTTTCCATTTTTTGTGACATTTTTAAAACTTTTCTAAAGTATTTTTATTGAATTATTTGAGATTTGGAGTTTTTTTTTTTAAATTTTTTTTTAATTGTCTTAAATATAAAGCTGAATATTTAGAGCTTATAAAATGGTCAAAAATTGAAAAGATAGACACTGGACATTTTTAGTATTTATGAAAACATAAAGTTGGTTTACTTCTGAAAACATGATATTTATTTAAAATGTCGATACACTTTTGATACAGAAATAAAGTTAACTAATTAAAAAGGAAAGTAGCACTGAGGAATTCAATAATAAATACACACTTTTCAGGGAATTATTATTGCAAAAGTTAAACTATTTTAGACTGTTTATAAATTTGTATATTAAAAATACAAAACATGGTGTTTAGCATTCCGGATAAAAGGACCAAAATGACTTAATGTAACTGCCAAGCATTTTATCCATTTTGAAACTTTTCAAACTGCTTAACTTCCAAATAGTTTATTAAAATGGCCCAAACTGCCAATTGCCAAACATTTGCCCCTGTTAAAACCAAAAACTGCTTAACTGCTAAGTATTTTATCCCAGTTAAAACCTAAAACTGCTTAACTGCTAAGCATTTTCCCATATTGAAACGTGAAACTGCCCAAACTGCTTAACTGGTAGGCATTTTAACCCTATCTAAAATGGACAAACTGCTTAACTACCAAGTATTTCATCCCTATTGAACCTGAAATTTCCAACCACGTTTTCCTGCCATAAAACAAGTTTTTAACAAACTAATGAACGTTGACTCTTTTTTCTGGTCAGAATGCCAGATAGTTGATTGAGTCTAAATAATACCCAAAAGGTGTCCAGACATCCCAAACGTGGTTTGCCAGAGGTGAGACTGGGCTCGTAAAACTGCCCATTGTCCGATAAATTGGCAGATTTTGCGTAGAAAACCTGTTAAATCAATGCGCAACATTGTTTTTTGCCAATGTTTTTTTTTTTTTTTTTTTTTTTTTTTTTTTTTTTTTTTTTTTTTACCGTGAAATAGTTTCACTCGTATTGGATTGAGTCAAATAGTGGAGAGGATGAAAAATGGTTGGCTAAAATATAGGTTGTGGCAGCCGAAGGACTCCCGCTGTTCACTCCTATTAAGTCCATTTTTTTTTCTACTGACAAAATGTTGTGTCCACTGTGGTCAAATTGCTGAATACGTTCAAGCTACGCATGTTACGTATACATGCGCATTTGCATTAATTCAATTTCTTTTACTCGTGGTTTGCCCCTGAGATCAAAACAATGAAACACCCATTTTTTATTTTCTGACAATCGTAATCCATTATTTTTCGAGTAATTTAAGATGGCAAGGATACTCCCAGCTTAACCAAAGAAATGTCGACTTTTCTTAGTACTCATTTTTTGGAAGCTTATATGTATGAAAATGAATAGTTTAGTTATTACTTGGGGAATCGTAATGTAATATAAAAAATACAAAAATAAAACTTATATGAAGCTTTGCAAAAATAATAATAATAACAAAGCGAAAACAACAGTATAAACATGTTTTTTTGATCGTACACAAACGGTTTTAGTCAAGTTTTGATTGTCAGAAAACTTATATTTTCGCATATTTTGAAAAAAAATAATAATAATGCCATGGTTTAACTGGTGTTTCTTAAAGTAGTTTTGACAGAAATTCAAACTATATTGAATTGTTCAGTATTGCTTTGAAAGTTTATGTAATAATAAATAGGATTAAAATTATCACAAAGTCTGTGCAATTCTAAAAATTTTGAAAATTTGGAATCTGTAAGTAGTTTTGTATACGTTTATGCACTTTATAAAAATTGCTTGATTTATTTTCTCCAAAATATGGGATCGAATTGCGTTAATAAAATTGTTCCAAATATCGTAATTATTTTATCTGAAATGTTTTCCGAATATATACGTAGATTTAGAAAATAAATTACTTATACTTATAAAATAAAGGTTACAGAACAATACAGTCAATACCCATTTTTTTATTATTTTATATAAGTTTAGAGAATATTCTTTTATATATAATTTCCCTTGAAATTTTCGTTATGAAACCTATTTATGTTACTTACTTTTATTTTAAATAAACGATTATTCCTATTTTTTGTAATTCAATGATAATAGGTCGCTGCATAAATCCTATTTTTGAGATCGTTTTGTTGCGTTTTTTACATCCTAGATGGCGCTGATATTTTGGAAAGGATGCCCTTTTATGAACTTTATTTTCACTGGTTTTCTTCGTAATATGTGTAAATTTGATATTGAGTTTTTTATGATCTGTTTTGAGTAATATTTTTAAGAAAATGCCGTTTTATTAATTTAGCGTTTATAGCACACTTACTAGTGGCATTATTATTATAAATTTTAACCGCAAAGAAAATATTTTTTAGCAAACAAAACATAAATACGTATTATTAATGCTCAGCCTCGACAACATTAAAACACAAAGTTAATGAAAATTCTGTTTTTGACCCCATTCTGGCCGAAAAAGGGCATAAAATCGACGCTTACAGGTAATAAACAAAGCAAAATTTAGTGCGTCGCGTATATATATACAACTAGGGAGGTCATGGGTCAGCGACACTTGGAGGATGACCCCACGTGACCCTGTCGCCACCCAGAAATGTCAGCCATTGGCTGAGAAGCTGAGCTAATTAGAAAATGTGAATTGTTTAAAATTTCGTTCCCCTTAGAAATTTGAAGTTATAGCTTCAGTGATCCCAAAGGTGTTATATTTCATATACTATCTGTTATTCAAGAAAATTACCGGTTTCATGTGTTTGACTGCTGCGAAAATCTCTGTTTTGAAATTTTATATTTTTGGTACATTAAGGTTAGAAAGTTATGTTACAAAAGTAATGACCTTTCTGATTTTTTTACCTTGTGTATGTACTGTGTTGTATTTAAATACACATAGACCAGGGTGAACAAAAAAAGTGTATATAACACTTCGGAAATGATATAAAACTACATATAAGATTATGTTGTACATGCATAACCGTTAACTGCGGAAAAGCATTGCACCAAAGGAAGTTAACAGTTAACCATTGGTTAACTTGAGGAAAAGTTAACCCAGCTACTAGGCAGGGTTAACCATGGGGGTGTGCTATTTAGCCTACTTCTAGCCAAAATTTCCAATAAATGTCTTGTTTTAGCCAAAATGTTCGATAAATATTTATTTTTTGGCCAAAATTTTCTATCTCGTTTTCAGCCAAATTTCCAAATGCATTTCTTGTTTTTAGATATAATTTTCAATAGATTACCAAAGTTCTAGCCAAAAGTTTTTTTATGATGTCTATAATTTTGTTTACCAAATTGATTGCGGTACCATCTTATAGCCCTATCTTCCACCTTTCACTTAAAATGTCTGCTTTTTAAATTTTAATTTAGTTACAACCAGCCCTTCATGAGCACACTTTGCATGCCTTTGACAAATGGGATGAAATCTAAATTTGCTGTTTTGAAAATAGAGATACTTGAACTTTTTTTCAGTTCCTTTTTGGTCCCACAACAACAACATTAGCAAAATTGATTCAGATGTCCATGAGAGGCTCAGGTGCCATTAAGAAAAAAAGATAAACAAAAATGGGTTGGACCAGATTTGGCCCTCCTTGCAATTTGCCAAAGTAAACAGTTATAATAAGGATAATAAAGGCGGGAACCTTTTAATAACTGTCTGGTGCACTTTATGGGATCATGAACGAATAAGTGTTCATGAATGCAAGTTACGAAAACAAATTTGGGACGGACAAATTGCTTTTTCGGAGATGTGTGACCCTTTATGTTTATTCTTTAATTTTGAAAAGTTCATTTTGTTTTGATACTACGATTTAAAATGAGGTTTTATAATTTCTTTGATAGATTGCAATGAAATTCAGGAGTTGGTTAGCTGAATCTTAGGATTCAAATAAAGTTCGAAAGTTTATTTTGGAATTTCAGGAGATCAATTCGTAATTGAAACAAAGTATTATCATGTTTGAAAAGTATATTTACTTTGATATAATCTGATATCTTCTTCAATTTATAATTGCAAAATTGAATGTGCCTTTAAGATTTTGTTAACATTTTTGCAGATTTCACTTAGTTATTTGGATATTAACGATAATGAGGTTGATGCCCTCCAATTATAATTTAAGAATTATATCCCCATTATCGTGTCATCGTAAAAAAGTTATCAGCAAAAACAAAAGAACCAAAAAAAGTTCTAATTTCATATCAAAGACGAATCCGAAAGATCGCGTGCTGACCACAGACTTAACCGAAGTCTTTTAACGTGTGATAAACATGTTAAAATGACTTCTTCTGCTCGTAAATTGGGACTGCCTACGCAAAAACATAGATATTAAAAAATAAAATAAAAAATATGACGGTGGGTAGAGAAATCCTTCAGATTCAATGACTCTTGATTTACGGTCAGCCATCTTTCTTTCTTTTATTTTAAACAAAAAATGCAAAATGACCACATGGGACGAAGGTTTTACAATGTGTAGGACATTGGATGCTTTTTATCTATTTCGGACAAGCGATTATATGTGAGCAAAAATGAGTCCTGGCAGGGTGGCTACCAGTAAAATACATTTAAAAAGTTAGCACTAACTTAATATGCGAACGTGAGGCGATTACATTACATATTTTTAAAGTTTTTTTTGGGAAGGGGGTCGCTAGTTGCATGATTCGGTTACTCTGAAAGGTGGCGCTACGAGCAGGAAGTAGCTCAAAATAAATTTGCATTTTTAGGAAGTTACTGTGGTTGGAAAAATTATATATTGTATATATACATGGCCGGATATGCTACAGTTTATGTGAAATGTCATATTTGGACATTATACATGGATTAACAATATAAGGAAAATGTCATATTTGGACATATCAGAAATTTGACATACGTGGGTAAACAGTATATGGGAAATGTCGGATTTGGACGTAATGGATAAACAGTTTATGAGAAATTTGAAGTCCTGGATGGCTGACCGCAGGGAATACAGGGTGTTGTTGACTGTATTTTTTTAATAACTTTCGGCTGAAAGGTGCTTGATAATAAAATTTATGCTGAAAATCCTGCTTTTTATTAAATTAATTTAAGTGCGTTGCACTTTATAACTCCACAATTTTAAGCTGTTCTGTTGTCAACGGCCATACCACGTTGAAATCACCGGTTCTCGTTCGATCCCCGAAGTTAAGCGACGTCGGGCCCTGTCAGTACCTGGATGGGTGACCGCCTGGGAATACAGGGTGCTGTTGACTGTAGTTTTTTTTTTTTTTTTTTAATAACTTTGGGCCTAATAATGTTATTGGGCAGGGTTTTTTTTATAACAAAAATATTTGTAAAATTGAGTAGTCACTTGACATACTGTATGTTAGTAGACATGTATGGAGATATACAGTCATACTGGTTAACATTTATTAATTCATCCAAGAAATTGAGTGGGATGCCTGAAACTGGCTTATACGTGTCAAAAATTTCATTTGTTTTAACGATTTTACGACATTATTTTACAGTGCAATTGATATGCAGACCTAGTGCTTCACCGACAGTAAGTGTTGAAAGTGCAGCAGCCTTTCACGTCTTCCAGAGAGCCAAAGTGTCAAAAATGTGAAATATTTATTTTCTCAAGAAGCACATTGCATTTTAAACATCGGAAAATTCTTGTTTTAAGTACTGACAAAGCCTCAATGACATTCAGTGGCGACATCGTTTAGCCTAGGAAGCCAATTTGGTGGAAAATTTCGCGAAATATTTGTCATCAATATAGAATTTGTACATTAAAATGTGTTTAAAAATAGCTTGGGGATTCGTGTCATGTGCTCTTTAAAGTTGAATTTAGAAAATACAAAAATTTGATAAAGAACGGAAATGATTTTTTATTTCGTACATTGACATTTGAGAATTTAGTAAAATTGTACGCATCTTAATTTCGTAGTTTTTCAGAAAAAAGTGACAACATTTTAAACTCGTTAGGTTTGCTTTTTATGGATAATTTTTGTCAAGGTTTATTTATTGAAATTACTTTATCTTGGATCTTTGCGACATTATCGCTTTTTTGACGTTTACATTTACCTTATTCCCTCATACCATTCAAGTACAGATTTAAAATAGTTTGGATGTAAAAAGTTATCCCCCATGGCATGCATACAACCCGTTTCGTAGACAGCTTTTTTAAGCAGAAATAAAAGGATAACAATGTGAAAGTCCGAAAATGTGAGGAGGATTTTGAGTGTTGGAACAGGTGTGAAATGGGGATCTCAGTGATTTAAAAGCGCTTTGGTCAGGTATGAAAATAGGATTAAAATCCCTGTCGAGCTGTAAGCCTAGCTATGTTTGCCGATTTTATTATCGGCTTAGGTTTTCTGAAATCCACCTCAATAACTTAATGAAAAAAATAGTTGGGATTATCCTGTACTGTCGATGGATTAAACAGGTTAGCACCTTGTGTCAAGCGATGTTAGGAAAAAAAATATTTAAAACCATTTTTGTACTAAAATTGTTGTTACTAAAATCTACTAACTCGATATTTGTCTATATGCTCCATGAACTTTCTATAAATGATGTTGTTGGGGTTTTTTTTCCCCAAAAATTACAACTTTTGCTTTGGATATTTTATGGGTTTTTAGTGAGGTTTATTGTCTGAAAATTAATTGATTGGAAATTGAATTTAAGGGAGTGTAATTAATGTTCCTGGGAACAAAAAGTTTGAGAACTACTATCATATGTATGTTTATATGACAGTGGTTCGCAAACATTTAAAGTTAATTTCTAGTACATTCTGAAAGTTAATTTCTCATTTAGTACATTCTGAAAGTTAATTTCTCATTTAGTACATTCTGAAAGTTAATTTCTCATTTAGTACATTCTGAAAGTGAAGTTCTCATTTATAGTACATTCTGAAAGTTAATTTCTCATTTAGTACATTCTGAAAGTTAATTTCTCATTTAGTACATTCTGAAAGCTAATTTCTCATTTAGTACATTCTGAAAGTTTAGTTTCTCATTTAGTACATGCTGAAAGTTAATTTCTCATATTTAGTACATTCTGAAAGTTAATTTCTCATTTAGTACATTCTGAAAGTTAATTTCTCATTTAGTACATTCTGAAAG
>JAQGBW010004844.1:0-13027 GCA_034698625.1 Julus scanicus
TCTCTTTTTGTTTGGCTGAAAGTGTGTTTCAAAATTTCACCCATTGAAAGTGATAGGGTTGTGATCCCCCTTAAAAGTCTAAAAAGACTTGATAAGGGGTGATCCATAAATTATGTCACACTTTTTTTTGCCTCTTTGCAAACACCCCCCACCCCTTTGTCACAAATTTTACTACACCCCATCCATAATGATGTCACAACCCGTCGATTACCCCCACCCCCCTAGGTGTGACATAATTTTTGAATGGCCCCTTAAAAGACTTCGTAAAATATTTTTACATGCTGTATAAGTAGTCATTCTTAGAACAACTGCATGTAATTTTCTAAAGAAAAAAGCACAAATGTAATTTTACAGTGTTTATGTAATATTAAAAGTAATCTTAAAATGCTAACATTTACCATAATGTGTAGGTCCATGTAACAGCAAGATGTCGAGCCTAGAAGAGACTAAGGCTATCTGGCGGATGGCCGATTCGGTGTGCTTTGACGTGGATTCTACAGTGTGCGAGGACGAGGCCATTGACGAACTGGCAAAATTTTGTGGCAAAGAAAAGGAAATCACTCAAATGTAAGTGTGGCAACGATCAAACATAGCTTGTACCATAAAAGTCCGGACGACGGCATTAAATCTCATATCTGATACAGCACCAAGAATGCTATGTCTGGCAAAATGGACTTCCGCTCAGCCCTGCAGACAAGACTGAACATCATTAAGCCCACGTATCAGCAGCTGCAAGCATACATGCAGACCAATCCGCCAAAACTAACGGAAGGTATCAAGTATGTATCCACTCGGACATTGTCCAGTCTACCGAAATGCTGTCATTCTCCTAGTCGAAGATATTACGTGGACCACCAATGGAACAGTAACTTCTGTTTCTTTATAGGGATTTAATAGGTATGCTTCACCAGCGTTCCATTCCTGTGTACTTGGTGTCAGGGGGTTTTCACAGCATCATATTAGGAGTCGCTCAAGAGCTCAAGATTCCTGCGGAACACATCTTTGCAAACAGGCTAAAGTTTTTCTATGATGGTGAGTAAGAGGAAGAAGAAAATAGGATGTCCCGGGGAGTTCAATCATCGGGAAATGTACTTTCAAGTTTTTGCACTGCGGGGGAAAAGATGGGACTCCCGGTTGAAATTCGTGTATAACACTAGTCATCGCTAGAGTTCCAGGTCCTCGTAGGGAAATATATGCTTATCAGAAAAATATGATATAAAAATAACTTGTATATCTGCTATATAAAAGTGATTTAATGTTACAGGCAGTAGGCTTTGACACTTCAAATTACGATCTAATCTCTTCACCTTCCTTCTAGCCACACAGTGTGCCGACCTTCTCGTTCACGTACAGGGTGGCTAACATAGTATATTTAGTACATCTACAAACCTCCCACCGTCAATCCCTCCTAGCTCCCTATATCCAAAAAATAACTAGCTGTGTTAGGCATGCATACGAATATAAAAATATATGACCGTAATTAGAGTATGTCTTCATAATATCTTTGCACTGGCTCAAATTCCAAAGTTCCAAAATCATTGAATGGCCATAAATGTTTTCAGACATGTAAGGGTAATATCGTATATCGCCATATATGGGACATGATATGCCCTTGCATGATTTTTCCACTCTGGTATAAACATTTTCTTAGTTTACCGTTTTACATTGTGTAAACAAACGCAAAACGGTTATAAAGTTTCACAGTCGTAAAAAGTTGTTTGACGACTTCCTGTATACCATTTTATATATGTAGTCAAACTATAGAGGAGCTCTTTGTGAAAAAAAAAAAAATGATGGTAATTGGTCGTGGGAGGAGGTTCTGGAAAATTAGAGAATAAGCCTTAAAATCCTTGAATGTTTCCAGCAAATTTAGTGGACACCTATATTCCTTGTAAAGGTATTTCATAACTGTTTTGACAATGTTTTTTGACACAACAGGTAGCTACGCAGGATTCGATGAAGACGAGCCAGTGTCCCGGTCGTGTGGAAAAGCGGATGTCGTCAAGAAGCTGAAGGAAGAAAACGGCTACACGAATTTAATTATGATTGGGGATGGGGCCACAGATTTACACACTTGTCCACCAGCGGTAAGTAATGTCGATTCAATACAATCATTAACAACGTTTTGGATAACTGCAGTTCGGAAACCAGAATTTATTAGGTGTTTTTTTTTTGTTGTTGTTGCTTTTTTTCAGGATGCCTTCATCGGATTTGGGGGAAACCAAGTGCGAGACGAAGTCAAGAAGCACGCAAAGTGGTTTGTCATGAAATTCAAAGAACTCTCCGATGAGATGGACTCAGTCTCAGGGAAGACTAAATAACCCCTTGAAAGGAAATATTTACGAATTTTGCATTTTAAAAACGAACTTTGTACGGCCGAGCTCTAATCTTATTCAAAATGCACGTGTCCGTCGAAGAAAACGTAGAACAATGCCTACGTTTAATTCCTAAATTTACCTTTAAAATTCCAAAGAATATTAGACGATCACGTTCCACTGATTGTTCACGCATGTGCACTAGTTACTAAAAGCTCCATGAACTTAATGAGGGGTAGGAAGGAGGAAAGATGATACGAAACCGATCTAGGGGATCTACCTAAAAAGATTTTTGAAATACGTGAACATCACATATCTCAAATTTATCTAACTATTGCAATTGGAAGCCTTGTTGGTCTGCAAGAATGCATACATGGTATTCATGCATGCAAACGGCAACTTAAATGCTATAAATCAGTCTTACCATGCAACTTTGTCCGATGCAAAGATGAATCACGGTGGCATAGGTATTTTATTTAATAGACTCATTGGTTAAAGGCCCTACAGGCCGTCACCAGTATTAGTGGGTTACGCACTTTGCTTTCGATCCTAAGGCGTGGGATTTGCACCCCGGTCTAGAACATTGGCAATTTTTCGGATGAGATTAATTAAACTGAGGAGCCATGTAGATTGTGGCAGGTTAAAGACTCCCTTGTAGACAAAATTTCCAGGTAGGTGATGAAGGCTCATCCCCTGGGGTTGGCCTTTAGCCCTCGTGTTGCAGAAATTAGCCAACGTTAAAAATCATCAATACAACAAAGGCCCACAGACATCTAATATTGTAGAAGGCCTACACATTGACGGGGATAGTCCATATATATTCACAAGTCTGGTTAAAACAATAGGAAGAATCCCGTCATTTGCCTGAAAACGGCTGCGGAGAATAGTGAAAACCAGCCGGGAAATGAACCTGTGCAAATTTGTTTGCTCAATAAACAAAACTTCAGGTTCCAGTCCACCATGGAAAACCAAGAGTTCTTACTCTATCGTCACCAGAATATGCCAAGATCAGCATTTGCACCAGACATTGTTGCATGATAAGACTTTTTGTGATTCTTTCAGCCACTTAACAGATATGAACAGCGCACGCATGCAACCGTGCAACCCAAAATGGTTATGTGTGCCACCCTATTCTAAAGATGAGAGCTCCACAAATATCGAACCCTGGCGGAACCCCACGCATTGCATAAGTTTCAGTGGGTACCCAGTATTAAAAATGTGCCGCTGGCCACACTTTGTAGAATGAACACGTGTAAATTTAATTTCAATCAAATTTAAATTTTATATTGCACGAGTGGTGTGCCAGATCATCCCTAACGCTAATCACAATAAACAGTAAATGTCAAAGAACTCTTGAAATATAATTTGAATACCAGTGCTTGTAGATTATTATAAGTACTCGGAACTATATCAAAGATCCTATAAGGAAGGGAAAACATTGAGTAAAAGTAAATGTTTCTATTCGTTCATGTTATGTTTGGAAATTCCTGGCTGTTTTTCCTTAAAGACGAAGTATCCAGTTTAAAATGAGAAGAGGGAAAAAACATTTCCGTCATCCACAGTTCTGATTTTATTTGCATAGGGGAGCCGATTGGATGATGTAAATGGTTATTTATTAATAACGATATAACGGCGTTTTAGCTCGCTTTTTACGTGTTATTATTATGTTTACTGCTGCATAAGTATAATAAAGCCAATTTTTCAATGACTTGCCACTTGTCATCGACTCTGATTTACTCGCAAGTACATAGATGAAGTGTGGTAAGGACACTAAGAAGGCCCAACTCATTTCGCCCAAGGTTTATTAATGTGGATGATGTCGGGGGGTAGTTATGTGAACTGGAGGTTGATGGTTGATGAGATGTTGGCTATTTTATAGATTAGCCAAATGATCGGGACGCAGAGGTCTGATAGTAAGAAATGAAAGAGGTTGGGGGGTTTGAGGTAAGGGAGAGGGGAAGATTTACATATTGTGGTGCCAGTATGATGAACTAGCATCGCAAAGCGTACATGGATTAGAGGGAGTGATAATGTAGAGGACATTTTTGATAAGTATTTTGAGGGGGTTGAGGCCCATTTGGAGAATGAATTTCTTGAGAAAAAACAGCGATCTTTAATATAAAAAATAGGGTTGTAGGGAATGGAAGGGGCATTGAGCTCAATAATAAGAGCGTAGCAACTATCCAATCCTATCTGATATTGCAGAGCAGAGAAGCAAGGCACAGTCTTCCGATGTGGGGAGTCTGGCATGAAGGATCTGGGACAAGGGCTATAAAGAGAGTGGAAGGTTATTAATGGCTAAGAAGGGGAGGCAGAGCTGGGAGAGGAAATGAGGAAGGAGTTTACGATTGTCTTACAAAAGGTCCAACAACTGAAGAAGCAATTTTTGGGTGGGAGTGAGGACTGAAAATCCTCCGGAGGAATCTTTCCTGGGACGCATCTACGACATTGGGATTCGCTCAGGCCCAGAGGGTAGCGCTGTCAGGATAGGAGAGAGAATCTCTCCATTTGATAATTATTGACATTGGAATTTTACAGCAACAACAAGACCTAAAATTGTATGCAAATAATTAAATATATTCGAATGACAATAATCAAACATAAATTTTCAGGCTTTCAGATGCTGCTTGAATGTTGCTGAGGGCTGCGAAAAAAAAAAAAAACTGTTGTACCACCATGGTTTAAACGATGTACAGAATGAATGTCATCTTACAACCGTAATTGAATCGGGATGGCCATCGTACTCATTCTTATAATACCACCACAATTTTAATTACATTTCCCATTAAAAAAATTCACAACAAAATATTGGACAATTGCATTTGGGGCGATTTGAGCACGTGCATAACACGGCAACGTTAGGCATTGACAAGTGTATAATTGTGAGGTTTCGGTCCAACTGCCAAAAGTGTGCACTGCATTCAGCCATGCGCAATTGAGCTCCGAACGGCCAGTGGTAAATGTATGCTTCGAATTTATCGGAATATCCGATGGCTTCCTAGCATCAATCTTTTTTCCTTCGCTTCATTTCATCACATAAGTGGATGTCTGAGGAAATTTTAAGTACCCGTCCTCAGGCTATATATTAATCAAGTATTAACACATTATTTCATAAAAGAAAATTCGGTGACTAGGTAAATGGAATCTGATTAATCAGTTCTGTGATTTGCCTACATCTTTCAATTGTGTACAAGGCGCAAATTAAAGCAAACCCTGGATAATAGTACGTGCATGCGTCAAGGGATTTGACTGCCGAAAGACAAAAGAAAAAAAATCATTGAATTAATTTGTAGATCGGTCTATCGTGCGAACAACGGCTAAACCCACTGCATATTGGTGAGACAAGACTCAACGATCATCAACTGACACACATTTCGGAATGGATGTTAGCATCCGATTGCTAAAGATCAGTGTTTTTCAACCTTTTTTAACTCACGGCACACAAGTTTTTTAAATAAAATTTCCTTTTTTCGGATGATATAATGACATTAAGTCTGACACCAAATTTAATTTCTCAGGAATGCTTTCAAAATAAAATACACCACCTTCGCGGCCAATGATACAAAGGGCATCCCTTCGATGTAACCTCTAAACTTGCCATGGCCCAAATGACTGAGAGCACTTCGCGTTCTGTGATAGAGTAATTCTTTTAAGCAACGTTTAAAATTTAGGATGCGTATTCGATTACTGGCTACGGTTTTTCGTCACCCTGTACCAGCACCGGTCCTAGCAAACCCCACACCTCATTACTGAGAGGCAAGCGTGTAAGCAACTCTACCACCAGGGTCGCCCTTCCACATTAATAAATTAAAGAAATTATTCCAACATAAATTTAGAGTATTAAACCTTTGGAAAAGGTAGTGAAATGCTTCATTTTGATAAATAATTCAGTTATTTAACATCCCTAATAGGTCAAGTGCAGTGATCAAGATACCAGAGCCGAGTACCATTAGAAATTAAAGAAAATGAAATTATAAACCAGTTGCTCTTGCGACCGCTTTATTGAGAAAAAATATCACGGTAAGAAAATGCATGGTGTGCCATCATGACTTTGACTTCTTGCTCGATGTACCATGAAAATATTGACACTTTCTTTGTGTGCCATGAGTTGAAAAAAGGCTGAAAAGCAATACTATAGAGACAAACTAGCCTTCGATTTCATCCTTGAAATGCTGCAAATTCCAATAATGCTTTGCAGTCAAAAGTAAAATCCCTTATAGGAGCAATGGGGAGGTTAAAAATGGAATATTATACTCCCTCATATGGGTCACATGACCCAACATCAAGTAAAATTACTTGATTGCTTTTCCGCTGAAACTATTATTCAGATAATCGAAAAATGGAAGTACAACATTTTGTATTAGAAAATTACAAATTGCATGTTACTTGTTTACCGGTCAATGTCGCAATTTCATAGGATGAGTTCGATTATCACCAATTCTAAAGTTTCGGACATCAGTTTCAGATTTAAAAACTAGCAAACGTTTCCCTATCAATTAAATAAAATACTAGATGGTATTCAATCGTTTGTGATCGCAGCTCTCGCTTCTCTTGGTCAATGCTAGTGTTGGGAAAAAAGTTAAGACATCGGATCGCACGACTCAATTGTTCATCACAAGTATTCCAAGTAAAAAACTGTTTCCGGTTGAAACCGATGTTGATTTTGGCGCTTCTCAGAAGCCGCTTCAAAAGACATACCTGGACGCAGTTAAAAATCCTCTTTTGTAGAGCTGCAGAAGCTAAAGTTTGCACAAACAGAAGAGGATGGGAATGAAGGCGACCAAAGCGATGAATATAGGGAGCATGGTGCTGCTCTCGTCAAGCGTGTAAGGATCTGGGCTGCGAGGGCCAGAGGGTCGACGGTTTTTACTGTTCGATGCCGGCTCCGCCTGCGGCTCTTCCTTGAACAAATCCTCTTCGACTTCCATTGGTGGTAGCTTTGGCACGTCTGATAATTAAAAAATTATGTATTAGAAAAATAGATAAGCGAAATCGGGTTATCAGATCCTGACAAAACGTTTAAAAACTCAAAAATCTAGTTCATAAGCCATCGATTAAACAAAAAACTATCGCCCCTAAAACCTGCATAACTCTGGAGCACTGCATGCATTATTGTTGTCGATAAATCAGCAATTTTAAGTTCGCTTTATACGTTTACCCCAGAAGTGAAATTTTAAAACTCAAATTTTTAACTTTTAACTGGAAATTCAACGAATCTCAAGACGTTGGAAATGTTGAAATTAAGGAAAGCAAGCTTCACAGTTACTTAAGGGGGATTACAACCAATCCCTTTCAATAGGTAAATTTTACACGACACACAGCCAAACAAAAAGAGATAAAATAAAAATTGTTTAAAATAGCTTGATGGATCAGCAAGTGCATCATATTGTTGTTTTTCACTTTGAAGAGGTAGATTTTTAAAAAATTAATAAACAAGTTTGAAAATTGTCTGTTAATTTGAATTCTCGTGCTGCCATCTGCTGGCAGCATGTGCAAATTATCGGACATTTTTCAAACTTATTTATTAATTTTATAAAAATATACTACCTATTCATAGTGAAAAACAACAATTCGATGCTGATCCAACAAGCTATTTTAAACAATTTTTATTTGTATTTAATCTCTTTTTGTTTGGTTGTGAGTGTCGTTGCAAATTTACCCATTGAAAGGGATAGGTTGTAATCCCCCTTTACAAAAATTCCACGCATAATTCCAGACTTGTTCACTTTTTAAGGCTGCTGGACACCCTGCTTCCTGGTCTTTCCACTTTCCCTGACAACCGTCTATTAGTTTAGTTAGTTTTAAAAAAAAATTTAAAAGGGTATTGATACTTAGAAGCAAAAGACGGCAAAATATTGATTTAAAAAACAAAAACATTTTTTTTTCAATTTGGGTGATGGCAGCAACGACTCAATAACAACAATTACTCAAAAAAATTACTCACCATCGACAGTTCCTTTCATAACATATATGGCATTTACTTTGGGATTATCCTTGGGCCCCTGAAAGCACCACAAACTGTGTTATTATTTGTCATAATCCTTTGCTCCAAAAACCTTAAATAGATGGCTATGGTGAACGACCTTGACAAATTCCACGTGTAAAACCCCTTTGAATTCGACGTCTGAATCTCCCACCACCAGCTTTCCTTTGGAAACCTTGAAGGATACATACTCGTCATGGGCGACGCCTCGTCCCACCTTGTCATAGATGTCCATGTCAGAGATGATTGTTAAGGCGCCATTTAACCGCACGTCAAACACCTGAAATGCAAAGTGATACTCTGTCAATGGCACAAGTTGCACCTTTGGGATATTTTGAATTACTTTTTTAAGTCAGATAGGCTATATGGCAGTTCTCATAAAACTTTTTGTATATCCTAAGGGGAGACCAGAGAACAGGGAGTCAAAATTGTAGAGCGTATCTATGTTTTGAGAGAAATATTCAACTTAAATATTGACACACTAATGTATTAACCTTTAGGATCCAGTGGCAGCTCACGTATAGGCACTGTGGAACTGCAGCACTCCTATTACTTTATATTATCGATGACAATTAATATAATGAGTCAATGCGGCAAGGGATTTCCTAATACATTCATTGTGCAACGCATGGTAACCAATGGTCCACCACGCCACTTGCTTTGCAACTTTGCTAGATATTGCATTACCATTACTTATTGTATGCTGGAAGGCTTGTAGCCAATAGTCACAATGGTGCTTCAAAAAAAAAAAAAAAAAAAAAAACGCTCAGCTAGTCTTCTGCAATTTTATTTCTTGTCCAGGATTCCAGAATTTTTCTGCAGTTTCTGTTGCCAAACTGAAATGCCAATCTTCGAGTATCATTTGTTGTGAATCCATGATTAAGCTTGGATGCTGTTAGCAAATACGTATGTGACTAGCTGCTCTTCCTACAAACAGAATAATGCGCAGAAAATCGTATATTTGGATCTATTTTTTTATGTTTATCTACATAACATTGGAGTGTCTTTTTTGGAATATTAGATTCATTGGCAACTGTTCTAATGCATGTTTCCCATCCACTAATTTAATTTACAGCAGCTGTCGTATTTCTCTACTTACACACCCAAATATGTAGTTTTTTCTGTTGTGAATGCAACATGGTTTTTACTAAAAGTGGATGAATAATGAGAAAATATAAAAATAAAACCCAAAATCATCAAAGGGGTACACTGGGAGTCTGCCCCCACATCTGTTGCATTTTCTCCATTCTACTGTGCACGTCTGGCTAATTTTCCCAAATGCATTGCACTTAAAACAACGACCTGATGGCAAATACTCTTGCATGTAGTGGGCAGACAACCCAGATTAAGCCTCCAAGTCCTGCTGACAATACCAAATAATGCCGATGAGACCTGCATAAAAACGACAGCATAGCCTTCCTTGCAATGTCCTGATGTAGTAGAAATTAAATCGTTACTGATGTAGGAGCATTCTCCTAAAATTTGGTACAACTCCCTACCATATGGCATTTACTTGCTGACTGTAGGGTACCAAATTCAATTGAACCCTAACTGCAAATCCTCTCTACTATGATTGCGTCAGATGGTAGCCATTATGGTTTAATGAAAGAATTGTGCAGAAAGTTTTTTTTTTGCAAAGCACAAGTATTGGGCCGATTCTAAAACCTGATATTATGAAACGTTGTACCACCCTGCCCCATGTCCCAACTATCCCCAGGTCTTCTCTATAAGATGAACTCCATTAACATTGAATACTTACATGATCTATTACATGAAGTTGTGGCTGGCTCCTGTTAATAATCGCAAGGTTTGGCTTCCATAGTCGCACCGAAGCCCTTCACCACGGTTCTTGGACATTTCAACACATTTAGTGGAACTACTGCTTAAAAAGTAATCGCCTTTAAGAAGTCGAATTTTTGCAGTTTCGAAATAAAACCCATAGGAATAATGTTATCTTTCCCCATATAAGAAGTAAAATCTCACGGTCCCAAAAGTACAATTATAATTAATTTTTCCCACTTAACAAGTTTTCAAGCCGTAAACCATATAATCCAATATAACCGATAAAGACTAAGATACCACTAAAAATCATGCGCCACAGATGAAGGAAAGTTGAAGCTTTATCACAGGAAGAAGTTAAGTGTTGATTTTAAAAGTGAAAGCTAATCACGCATTTCAACAGAGTGGAAGTTATAAAACAATTGGATATGCGCTTAACATTACAGTCAAATGACTAATGATGAGAAAGGAGTGAAGATTATGTGCCTGTCACAACCGTTCTACTTTCACTAAACTTTCCAAGTGTAGTAAGTTTTCCCGGTTAAAAAGTTCAAAAACTCCAGTCCCTTGAAAAACTTTTAACAGGGTTTAACTGTACAAATTGTACAGCATATGCTGTAAGCATAAAGCCGTCTCTCCACCAAGACGTATATGTACGTATATACAAGTATTTACACACATTTGCATCTATTAAATGTCTTTAATAGCTGTACAATTTTTATATATACATATGTATATTTACAAAATGGCGGCTGAAACAAACCCAGAGGGCAAACTTTTTTGCATATGTTTGTAAACACGTGTTTATACGTACATGTACGTCTTGGTGGATAGCCGGCTTAACTTGCCGCCAAGGTCATACAGCACACATGAAGAAATCTGCCTGTAATGCCATAAACACAAAATTGTCGTTTCTATATTTATCGCAAAATCGTGAATCTGGTGCCCTAGGTTGAAAACTTCGATCACTCTTAGGCAAGGTTTATAAAGGACCTCACGACAAATTTCATCAGCTTGCACCACCTTGTTTAGAAAACAAGCAAATTCAAATGATATCTTCAGACACTACAAAATCAATATGTTGGTTTTGTTTCCATGTTCAAACTAATCCAAAGTGTTATTTAAAACGAAACGTGAGACTAAATCGAAGTGAAAACAGCTCAATAGACACCTTTGAATAGACAAAACGAGCAATACTTGCAACGATCGCTATATTGGCGATTACTTTATGTAATAATGTGTTTATTGTCCTTGCACCTGTCTTCATCTGCCACAAGGGAGCTAAAATACAGAGCAAAAACGGGGGCAACTCTACACTGAGTTTTAGTTTGATTGGGTAAATTAGGGCCAAAGGCAACTAAGGTTAAAATGAGGGCAAGCAATAACGGGTCAATCCTGCTAAAAGTCTGCATGATGCCGGAACAAGTACTCGTAAATGCCTAAATGCACCCCAAATGAAAAGTGGTTGGACATGCAGACTGAATGCATGCAAGTTCCTTAAAGGGGACATCATGGGCAAGTTATAAACAGTGAGTGACATTTAAAATTCATTTACACACATTAGTTCCATTGCCGAGAAGTGAAATCCCGTGCCTTGAAATCCCTTCAGTGCCAGTGAAGAAACTCATATTTTCCTTTACCACATAATCTTCTCCATAGAATTGTACAGAAGCATTTACATACGTCCAACGAAAAGCCATTTATTTTTCCATCAGTTCCTGCCTGAACGGAGACGGAACAGATGTCTGTGTGAATGAACCTTTTAGTTGGGGTGGCCATGATTTGACAAGGAGATCGAAAATCAAGGTCACCCTGGGTAAAATATACCAAACCAAAAACATGTGGGCACCGGGGGGAGTCATTATGGACCTTCACTAATAATGGTCATCTTTACTATTTGTCATTTCTGTTTTATTGAGTATTAAAGGTCAGTGAAAAGGAACACCAGAAGGAATGTGTCTCCAGCCCCAGATGTTCTTTGATTTTTAAAACCTTGGGAAAGTCAGTTTTATGCCGAATTTCCCTTCGAGGTGATGAAATTTCCGTTAATCTTTTTTGATTAACGGACCCATCTGGACAAATGCCGTGCTTGAAGGGGGTGAAGGTAGGTTGAATGGGGGGGTCAGGGCGTATGGTCAATTTTTGAATGAATTTCGAGGGCGTCCTTTTTGAATGGCCCCTTATCAGAAACCAAATGCATTTTTTTGGAAAAGGTCAAACAAAAACATGTCTAGTCAGCTGTGTGGTATAAATCCAAAGCGAATTAGGCCTATCACAATTCATCAAGTTTCATTTTCGAACCTTTAAGGTGGGTTGGGAGTCTTGGGGCACCGTACCTTTAAATTAGACGCCGTGAAGTAAACCTCGCAGAATTTGAGCACCAGCACATAGTCACCGTCGTCTCTGACGGGTACGTCGTAGCCGAAAGTGGTCAGATGATACCTTTCCGTCTGATAGAGCAGAATATCGGCAGGAGGGACGCGTCCGACCAGCAGTTGTTTGCCAAAGTCGGACGCCGTGCCCACCTTGCCCTGTAGCGGGTCCTTCTGGTAGTGCACGCCGTGAATGTCCGTGTGCGCCTCTCCGCCGGCGTTGATGGCGTAGATCACTTCCCCGATGCCACTCACCTCCACCGTCGACAAAAATAAAGTCAGGAGAGCGATGAATAACAGGACGCGAAAGCGGCACACGTGGACGATGCGAACCACCATCATCTTCGTTGCAAACAGAAAGCGACGCACCGCCAAAAACCACGTTGGAATTCAGTTCGGATGGCTGCCGCCAATCCGCAATGGCGCTGATGAGCCACAAAGGCGCTTTAGCCAAAGCTCGTCATACGGTGGCGGAAAATACGAATTGAAATATTCGACCTATTGAAACCCTATCCTTTTCAATGGGTAAATTTGCAACGACACTCACCGTCAAACAAAAAGAGATTAAATAAAAATAA
>JAQGBW010004845.1:0-13026 GCA_034698625.1 Julus scanicus
ACTATGGGGTGTCGTGAGGGGGGTGACACCATGAGTTACCGCACCGGGTGACACCAACCCTAGTGCCGCCACTGATCTGGCGTTATACCAAATGGGGCATACCCATATACCGAGAATCATATTTTCATCGATGGCAATACGTGTAAAATAGGGTAGGAATATGGTGTGTGTTTATTTAGTAAATTAAACTTATTGTTCTAAAATCTTCATTAGAGAAGATCATGGACAAATGTTTTTATATTCATAAACTGGACGCTGTATATAAAGAATATAATTTGCATCTCTCTTTCGTGCTAATAGGCCCCTTATTGTTTATTTCAATTGATATTGTTCAACATATTACACATTTCAATTACACAATTGTGTATGACTCACATTATTGACATATTCACGAGAGTTGTAAATACTAGAATATTATTTTTTTGTTTTCTGAAAACCGTTTGTTATTTGGTGATCAAAGTCCAGCTTTATTTTAGTTGTACTGCATTTGTTTGCCACACTAACATTGTTTTGATTGGCATTTATCAACTGTATTGTTGACTATTTGTTAAAGTTATGTATAAGAGCAATTTTGGCTGCCATAGTAAGTTTTTGCATTTTGCTGCTGATGAAATCCCTGAATTAATTCGTGACGTAATACCCCTTTTTTGTTTCAGATTTGCCAATGAAAACCGCAATCATGGATGGCCCAAAATATCATCAATTTGACCATTTCAAAGGCCAACACAGCCCAAACTCTTGGATACTTGTCGATTGACCCCGCATCATATAAAGCTAAGGAAAACCATATTCACAAATATATATATACGTATATATAAGTATGTGAATTTCTATACCTATATATAAATATGTATACATTCATCAGTCATGGAGGACCCCCCTTTCTCAATGCGTTTTCACGCTATACACCCACGTCTTAGAAGCCAACCTAGGACAGCTGGGAAAATTGTTTTGTTTGTTATTTGAAACTTTACGAATGGATAGCCAAAGACAGTAAAAAAAAAAAAAAAAGTCGGCTTCGCAGGTGATAAAATGCCATCTTCGAGTAAAGGAACGAACATGAGTGTACCTTTGCTTGGGTGTGTAACATCCGGGTGCATTCGAGTGTGCTTTCAATTTGGTGCTTGGAAATGCAAGTGAGTCCCCTGTCTTGGGACCTGCACCAACGGCGGATTCTGCGCGCTATGGACCTCACGGCAAAGTACTGTTAATTATTCGTGACAAGACTTCCACTCTTAGATGGCGCTAATAGACTAGTCAAAGGAAGTGTACGATATAAAAACAAATACTTCCAGCACAAAGAAATTCCGCGCTTTTTTCTTGGATTGCCCCCTTTTATTCCCAGCCCTTATTCCCCTCGAAAAACAACTAAAAAAGTATTAGCATTCTTTGTAGTTTGTAGTCGGCTTAGCTAGGAAACAATTGAAATTATCACAAACCACATGTATTTATCTCGCACAATTATCTAGTTTACCTTAAGATATATAATATTTATAATAAAAAAATATTCAGAGGCTTTAGAGATGGCAGTGAGGTTCCACAAGGGCTGTTTTTTGATGGCTGGCTCCGGGTTTGATGGTTTTTTTGTTGAAACGCATTTTACTCTTTGACCATTTCTCATTGTACGTGATTGTACAGTATTAAGCATTTTCCCACAGCGTTTTACATTAATTGTGAGAAATTGAACGCTGCATTATTTTTTTAAACTATTTAAATGGAGAGCAACGAACAGTGATGAACAAATGTTGCGAACCTGTTCATATTTATCCGTTCCATTGTATCCAATCCAGGCGTGCCAATATTTCCAAACGATTAAATGTCCAGGGACTTCTGACTCTCCACTTACATACTGACTACACTGTGCCAAGAAATAAATCTCAATCTTAGACCTCCTTAATCCGTTTCCTTGATTTTTATTCAGTGGAATGTTGAAGTCGCTGAAGCATGATGGCTGAAATTCTAGCACGTGGACCTACTGCTATAGTATTATCGCACGATATTAACAGGAAGGCCATGTTGCTCGTTTCTGTATGGTAACGGGAACTATTGAAATTGCTGGTACTGGATGGAACTACAGTTCTTTAAATGGTCAATGGAACGTTTACAATATGACCCTTCTTTACACTAGATTTTGTGTCTGTAATTGTTCTAGCTTAAAGATTCTATTGGTTCGTGAACATGGGGTTATGGTGACAAATGTGCTTGTCATGTCATATGTATGTTGTCACGTGCCTGCAGTGAATTGGCAGTTTTGAATTACTGTGTTTTCGTGTTTTAATCAGACAGTCAGTGGAGCAGTGAAACTGAAACCAAGTAATCCTTTTATGCCACGTTTTTCAGTTTAGTTTTTTTTTTCTCTATTTAATTCAATTTTATTCAACCAATAGGTCGACGGTGATTTGTTTTCAAGCTGAATTTTAATCACTTGATTTTTAATGACAATCGCTTTTTAATGGCTAATTATATATGGTCATGATTATGTTACATTAGTTGACTTTGTGTCAAGGATTTAAAATTATGTTCTGTATCGTCGAGTCCATATTGACTCTTGATACTTTCAATGATCTATAAAATTTAATAAGCAATAGGAGTTTTCTTCTGTATTTTTTTGGATTCAGTTTCTGGTTTCACTGCCCAATTATACGAAATTGTAATGAATCTCTATGATATTCATTCTATGTCAATGAAGATATTTTTTTATTTTTTATTTTGGCCAACCGTTAATTGCATTGTGGGAACCTCGCTGCTGTTAGGCTCTACCGTAGTAGTGAGAATATCGCCTGAATTATTTATACGACACATCATTTGTTAGACAATTATTCTTTACCCATTTAACTGCTACTGCCTTTCTTCCATATTGAAAAAAACCATCAGTTTCTATATACGAGACTCTGAAGAGCTTCATTTTTTGTTCTGGTGGTCATGGTGGTAGGGTAGTAGTAGCTTTATTTATTCTAACGACGATGGGGAGGACAGTAGTTAACGAGGTCGTTGAGGATACCTAATAAATATCCCGACGCTTTTTAGATAAAAAATAGAATTAATAAGGGGAATGCATGTATTTTTTGCTGGCTTAAGCTATATATATAAATATAAATATATATATTTCAGAGCCATACATTATATACTCTGGAAGTTTTGCTAGCCAAATGTTGAATCAGAGATAATCTCCAGTAGATAGTAGTTTCTTTATCATTTTGTAGTCTACTTAGGAATCAAATACAACCTTATATGGCCCTGCAGATTTAGTGGAGGAATAATGCAAACAAAAAATACACACACGATGGCATACATTACTTAATCGATATGGTTCGTTTGACAATTTATTCTTTCCTCCTTTACACACGGGACTCCATACACTCGTCCATAAGGTCTGAACCATCTACTTACCTTTGACCTCTCCCTCGCCGCCTCCTCCTTTCCTATCCAACGTCATCTAATCACCCACCTGTACATTTCTACTTTTAAAATATATATTAACCCTGTACCTTCTTTCTCACATGTCACGTGTTAATGAAACCGAACAGGGTAATCATTTTTGTGCGTTGTTGCAAACACGGGACTGCAGCCTTTAATAGTTAACGTACTTAACGATATATATCATGTTGCAAGTGCAAACGAGAAATTTTTCACCATTGAGGCTGTCGACCATTTTGTTAGTCCATTTGTCGTCATACTTTTATTTTTCGATTACTTTTGTTAAGCATCGTCTAATTGCGTTTGAGGAGCTGTATTTGTATAGCTGGTGAGCATCTCAAAGGATTTTCATGGAATGTGACTTTAGAATAGAATTTCAAGTCCATTTTTTTTTTTCAAAGTTTTTTTTTTCAAGTATTGATTTGTGATCCCCTTTGAAAAAGGAGACCTGGAACTTAATGGGGAAAATTATATGCACCCATTTTCTCATCTGGCTTTACGCTTCTAACTGAAAGCTTGCCTTCGTTTTCCATCATCAGTGCAAACGTCTAACTTTGAGATGCGCTTTTGAAAAATTTTAGAATTGTCATTGCTTAGGGTTTTCCAGTTAGACCAAAATTCGTTTGTATGTGCACTTATCTTTTTTGACATATTAGATTGACGAAAACGAGACTGTAGATATCAGGATTTGTAATCATGCCTATGTGATGGTGAACTTGCAAACTTAGTAGGTCCCGATAATTCCTGACTAATATTACTTATTTTTTTCGTTTCTTCGAACTCCCTTCCTTTACACTGTATAGAACCTATGTATATTTTTCAGCTTATACAACGCATGTTAACACTACTTATAAACTATATACTGAAATGAAGGTCAACAGACCTTCTCTCCTTATAGGCCAATGTAAGATTAGAAATCTGCGCCTTGTACATTTACATGTAGAAATATTTCAACTTCAGAATTCAGGATATTTGGCATATTAAGTATTTATTCACGAGAAATACCACTAGCCGTGTACTTTTTCATGCTTTGCCCGTTGATACGAGTATTAAGCAGGAGCATATCGAATTAGTTTTAGTGATAATAATTTAATATGAAAAATTGTTTACTACTAGTCGTTTTTTTACTTGCCATGTTCTATTTCAATTTATTTATTATTATTATTGTTTATTCTTTTTTAACTTATTTTTTTATTTAAAACATAATCCGTAGACAAGTGCACGGATAGTGGACCTCATAGTTAAATAGTTATAACCGACAAATCTAGTCCCATAAACGTTACGTTATTGATGAGATGCCATCCCAAACCAATACTTATTATCTTGTTATTATAAGCTTCGGTGAAATTTTTAGAGGACCAATCATGATTATGGCACGACATGTTTTAGAACACAATTGATGCACAACACTGCAACGTTGTTACATTTTTAGACATTCATGTTGGATTTTAATTTTTCCCCGCATAATTAATTGTTGTTTTGTTATAAGAAAAAAAAATCAGGCTCAAGGCAGTCATTGTGCAACTGTTAAGTTTTCTGTTTTGCATAAGGAGGTGTGCGGGTTCTCTTGGATGAACAGTCACATCTTTCTAAATAGCACATGTAGACAATCAATAGAACATGCACTTTTTAAATACGTTTTTTTTCTCTTATAGTGCGCTTTTCTGTTCAATAATGACTCAAAAAGATAAGCCAAACCATTGAATTCTAGTTTTTCAAGCGTCAGTTTGTTAAATTGGCAAATTAAATTTAGAAACAATGAGACTGAGACAATGGAAATAACAAACCCAAACACAGTTTGGTTTTTAATATTTTCGATTACGCTGAATTAATTGTCTTTAAAGAAGTTTGTCTTACTTAATTACCCGGAAATTTGTATTACTTAAAAGTTCTCTTTTTAGCTGTTTAATTATCGAAAAATTCTAAATCAAACAAAACAAATTTAATCTGTGGAACAACTTCTAAAAAGTGCATGCTAGATGATTTGCTAGGTCCTAGTCATATCAAACATAGCTGCCCTTGAGCCTGAGCTTAATGTTTTCATACAAAATGAACATTCCAAATGCAAGGAGTGGTCGTGCATTCCTCTTGATTTTATTTTCTAAAAACGTTCTGGTCCGTTGTGAATATTTATTTTCTTTGCTAACTTTTTTCACTTTTCTCCCTTCCTGTACAAAGAATTATTTCGTAGTTTGCTCAAATAGATCTCACTTGGCTATAATTCTTGCCATTATTATAATTCTATTCTTTGCGCAGGATGCAAGGTAGCACTCATTTTGTGCACGATATCCTATTATTACCATTGATAATTTAATTTTTATTTTTTTGCATTGCCGTTGAACTCCTCTACAAACAAGTGCATGCTAACTGCAATACTGTAGGACTGTGGATTTTCTTTCGAAATGAAGGTCTGATGTGGAAACCATGAAGGAAAACGATGAGTCTTAGTTTGAACCAACAACAACGCCATTGTAAATATAACGCTAAATGAATGCACCACTAGTCTTATTCTATATACTCATATACTTATAAGTTATTGTTATATTTTAATTATGAACCACTTTATATATTCCAGCGATAAATTATTCATTTTTTTTCATGCACTTTTGAGAACTTTTCTCGTGTAGTAGTAGTTTCCCTATATATAAAAATGCGATGAATTTGATATAAAAATTATCGCTCTGGTGCATATCACATGAATTTTTCTTAGTTTTTTCTTCTTACCCTACAGGAGCATGCTCCAAATTTGCTTACTACACCTTTGTCTTATATATCGCCTAATTTATTGACAGCTGCATCTAAGACTACATCGAATTTCTTCGCCAGGATATTTCTTTTCAAACTTTTTTCTTGGTTTTATTTTCGTTTTATTTTTCGCCAGATGGATATTTTGCATTTGCGTGTCTTTTTATGACCAAAGAAATCGAGAGGCTCTTGTTAATCAGCCGCTCGACAAATCCTTTACAAAGACAATTATTTTTATTCTTATTTTATTCGTATATTGAATTGATCGTAGCTGTATCTATCCACCTATTATAAGCACATAACAATGATACACCTTGCAGGGATGGGGGCATTATATTGGGGTGTGGGATGGGGGAAGTATTACAACTAGGGGATGACTATTCCAGCTCCCAGTTATATACATAAACATAAATACATTTTGTAGCGCTAGTAGTATGACAGCGAGTTGAACATGAAAGGCGTCATTCACACGAAGTACTTTAGCTTTTACTTTTTGACTTCCCAACAAAGTAAGCTTGGTTGAAAATTGTGGGCCGTGTCTTTTTAATGTTTTTTTTTTTTTTTGTTTCTGATCGGATTTACCTAAAGAATCGAAAGAGTGTTGACTAGAGTGATGATTGACCCCCCCATGGCTTTAACCCCGAAATGTTTGTGCTTTGTGATTGATACTCAGTTTAAGTTAACGCGAATGCTCTGTTTTTTGCGCGGTTACAACGAGTGAAGTTTTAAGTGACGCGGCAATGTCAATTTGACTGTGCAAAGATCGGATTTGGAATCGCGCTAAGAAAGTCACGAAATCATCACCGAAAATGTCATCCTGTGATCGCTTCATAATTGTATCATTATGCAGCAAAAGAGGAATAAAATAATAGCACCATCTCTGGTTAGGATTTGTAGCACTTTTCGTGCATTCGCGTGTGCTGTGGCTGTGTAATGTGCACAGATTGTGAAAATTGTTAACGCGCATTCTGAAGGGAACGTGGAAGGAGTGAATTCAACATCAACTTCGAAGAAGAACCAAAAAATATTTATATGTCGGACTTTGTATGAAGATCAGAAATTGTGAACGTGAATGTTTTGATTCGACTTATTTGAATTGCTAAGGAAGTGCTCACACATAATATGGTACTTAAAATATGACACGGGCCCCTGTCCGAAAAAAAAAAATGTAGGACAGAAAATGTTAAGATTGTAGAATACGAAGATTCTAGTCGTCATTTAGGACTAAAAAAAAAGTAAATATCAAGAGTTGCATTCAAATATTATTCATGAATGTGATGATAATATTCCCAGACCTTCTGAACCCGGAATTGTTAAGCTGCATCCAATGTAATTGCCACCAAAATGTTAACACCGATGCATATTAATTCTAACATATATAAAACTTTCAACAGTAAAATTTCTTCTAGTTTTCTTTCATGAAGCAAATTATGCCTCTTTTAGAAATGCAATAGCTTGATAATAATGGGTTCAGTTTTAGGATTAGGGACTTTCTACTTTGAAACTTTCTGAATTTCATTTATTTTTAGAAGTTGCACTTATCACGGCATATCCAATTGAAAACTTTGATTTTTAATTTTTGTATTAAGGCTTATTCTCATGTGGTTGAGTGTCTTCCAAAGCACAAGAGGATGTTTTTTAAAGCTTCATCCATTTAAAATGAAAACTATTCCTAGTCTTTTCTTTGAATTTCGATTTTTGCGAGACAAAGAAGGATCTGGAATTAAGCAATGTAACCTTTATTACGTCGTTCTTCTAGTTCAGCATGAATTCGAATTTGTTATTTATTAGGATATAGCATTATTCGCGATTGCATAAATTGTAGAATGCAATGTAGTTGGGCGCATCGGACTATCGTAAAGCTAATTTCTAGTTAAATGCTTCGTTTTTAGATTAATAAACAAGTACTAGGTATGTCTAGGCATCATTTGAGATTTACTTCAGTTCTCCAGCTCATTTGCTGCTGGCTGCTTTAAACATAGACCTCCATAAAACAGTTCTGGTTTGGTTTAATAAGTTTCAATCTGTGATAAAAATGCCTCTCTATAAAAGCATCATCCAATCTCTTATTGCTATGGAAATGCCGTTCGTAACCCACTTTGCAGGAAGCCTTTATATCAATCAATACCGCACTATTTTCTTTGTATTAATCTTGCTTTTTTTTCGGTTTTCAAAGTGATCGTAATATTAGGAACTGATAGCCTATTTTAGCTTCTTTCTAGATGCCACCCGTGATTTTGTGCAACTTCTGTAGCTCAAAATCAGACGAAATTCATACAAATGTCGCTATGGATGCATTTGATAATTTATTACCAATATATTCGAAATTATTGTAATACTATAAACCAAGACTTGTAACTTCCCATCTAGTCTTCTGAATAAACACGCAGCAGCAAGTTTCTATCGGCGTCCAGTTGTTACTGATTTACAATCACCAATCCTAAGGGTAGATTGGATTTTATCCTGTATAGACTCTTCATTTGGAATCATCAATAAGGTAATTTTCATGTCATATTTTATTTATTTGCATACATGCACATGTAATATACAACACTTGCTAGTATCGAGTACTATAAACGTATTTACTTTAGAAAATACAGGGCACAATGCAATGTTTGAATATTGTAAATAACCTACCGTAGTATAACTTTGCTTTTTTTACCTGATCCTGTTTTATTCAGTGTTTACATTCATCATTTTTTATTTAAAATTAGTTTAAAATTGCATTATTTTATCTGAAATCATACTCCATTCCTTCTGTATATTCCAACAACCTTATCGTAATAGCATGCAATAATATGTAGTAATTTTAACATATTTGTCTTGTTTTTTATAGGAATTTGCTTGGAAATATCTGCAAAGATTCTTGGGGAACACATCTACATCGTTAGACAACCAGTAACTATAGTCTCGGAAAGAACCACACCGAATCTTGTAAGTCATAATCTGTTATTCTTATATTAATAGTTATGAATTGAAAATTCTTGTAATGGTAATAGAATATTATTGAAAATGTTATTGAAAAATTCTAAATCAAACAAAACAAATTTAATCTGTGGAACAACTTCTAAAAAGTGCATGCTAGATGATTTGCTAGGTCCTAGTCATTTCAAACATAGCTGCTCTTGAGCCTGAGCTTAATGTTTTCACACAAAATTTTATTTATTTTATTTTTGAAAATAACACTTGAAAAAATTATTTCAAATAAATTAAAATATTAAAAAAATGATTTCAAATAAATAAAAATATTAAAAAAAATTAAAATTTTAAAAAATAATATAAAATTTTAAAAATTAAATTTTAAAAAATAAAATAAAATTTCAAAAATTAAGTTTTAAAAAATAAAATAAAATTTCAAAAATAAATTTTTAAAAAATAAAATAAAATTTCAAAAATAAAATTTTAAAAATTAAATAAAATTTCAAAAATAAAATTTCAAATATAAAATTTTAAAAAATTAAATAAAATTTCAAAAATAAAATTTTAAAAAATAAAATAAAATTTTAAAAAATAAAATAAAATTTTAAAAAATAAAATAAAATTTTAAAAAATAAAATAAAATTTCAAAAAATAAAATTTTAAAAAATAAAATAAAATTTCAAAAAATAAAATTTTAAAAAATAAAATAAAATTTCAAAAATAAAAATTTTTAAAATAAAATTTTAAAAAATAAAATAAAATTTTAAAAATGAAATTTTAAAAAATAAATCAAAATTTTAAAAATAAAATTTTAAAAATAAATTTTTTAAAAATAAAATAAAATTTTAAAAATAAAATAAAATTTTAAAAAATAATATAAAATTTTTAAAAATAAAATAAAATTTCAAAAATAAAATTTGAAAAATTAAATAAAATTTCAAAAATAAAATTTTTAAAAATAATATAAAATTTTAAAAAATTAAAAAAAAATTTCAAAAATAAAATTTTAAAAAATAAAATAAAATTTCAAAATAAAATTTTAAAAAATAAAATAAAATTTCAAAAATAAAAAATTTTAAAATAAAATTTTAAAAATAAAATAAAATTTCAAATATAAAATTTTAAAAAATAAAATAAAATTTCAAAAATAAAATTTTAAAAAATAAAATAAAATTTCAAAAATAAAATTTTAAAAAATAAAATTTCCAAATAAAATTTTAAAAATGAAATTTTAAAAAATAAAATAAAATTTCAAAAATAAAAATTTTTAAAATAAAATTTTAAAAAATAAAATAAAATTTTTAAAATAAAATTTTAAAAAATAAAATAAAATTTCAAAAATAAAATTTTAAAAATGAAATTTTAAAAAATAAAAAAATTTCAAAAATAAAATTTTAAAAAATAAAATAAAATTTCAAAAATAAAATTTTAAAAAATAAAATAAAATTTTAAAAATGAAATTTTAAAAAAATAAATAAAATTTCAAAAATAAAAATTTAAAAAATAAAATAAAATTTCAAAAATAAATTTTTTAAAAATAAAATAAAATAAAATAATAAATAAAAATTTTAAAAATAAAATAAAATTTCCAAAATAAAATAAAATTTCAAAAATAGAATTTTAAAAATAAAATTTTAAAAAATAAATCAAAATTTTAAAAATAAAATTTTAAAAATAAATTTTTTAAAAATAAAATAAAATAAAATTTTAAAAATATATTTTTAAAAAAAAAAATAAAATAAAATTTTAAAAATAAATTTTTTAAAAATAAAATAAAATTTCAAAAATAAAATAAAATTTTAAAAAATAATATTTAAAATTTTAAAAATTAAATTTTAAAAAATAAAATAAAATTTCAAAAATTAAGTTTTAAAAAATTAAATAAAATTTCAAAAATAAAATAAAATTTCAAATAGAAAATTTTAAAAAATTAAATAAAATTTCAAAAATAAAATTTTAAAAAATAAAATAAAATTTCAAAAATAAAATTTTAAAAAATAAAATAAAATTTCAAAATAAAATTTTAAAAATAAAATTTTAAAAAATAAAATAAAATTTAAAAAATAAAAAATTTTAAAATAAAATTTCAAAGTCCGCCCCTGATGGCAATCGAGGAAGTGTTGTTTTGCTCTACATTTAAAGAGCATGTTGTAAGATGATGAATTGTTCACTAATGAGCAATATTGATCATTGCAAGTAAGGGATACTAATTTTTGATTAGTTGTGAAATAATTATTGTATAGCAACGATATACATTCAGTATAACTTTACCTATCATGAAGCTGACTACTGTGATACTGATTATAATGTAATATTTTTAGACCAATATTAGTCCTTTGTTTTAAATCTCTCTGGAACACATACATGCAGATTACCAAGGCCGTATATCCCCGAAATCCAAAAACGTTTACAAATTTCAAACCAAATCGGCAAAATATAAAAGGGGAATTGAACTTTTGCATTAAAAGTGGAATTTTTTTGCTCCAGAAATGGAAATTTTTTTTTCCATTCAAAGGATATAATGACTTATAAAAAATGAATGAACACTGAATGAAAATTCCATGAAAATCACCTTTTAAAGTGGTGACATTTACCCACTTGTTTGTAACCCTTGACAATGTTTAGAAATACCACTTTTGGTCGATATTACGAAGGCCGTATATTAAATGTGCTATTGCTGACTATGCGTGGCCTTGCAAACTACATTGTACACACTACTGTAAACCCAATACAAACCCAAACAAGGGAACTATCATGACATGCATGCATGCATGCAGTGTATGGTTGCATACATGTTAGCTACACAAAATATTAAATGAATACATTAATCGTGACATGCAATATTATGTGCAAAATGCTTTCTTCTTTTGAAACTGCTGTACTAAAAGTTCAAATCTTGTATACCTGAACTCAGTAACTACAAAGTGTAGTTCACTGTGTAATCTGTTCTAATGCGTTTCGGATGATTCAAAAAGTCAAACACATATTTACATAAAGGTTATATGGTATCTTTATTTGTTAGTCCCTGATGCATAAAAACTGTGATTATAGATCATGTTATTGGTTTTTGATAAATAGTTGGTAATGTTTAATAATGTCGCATTCGTTGTCTAGACAACTTTATTTCTTAAAATTATATAAATAAGCGCAATAGACTTAACAATTATAGGTAAACATTAGCCACATGTGGTGTTAAGTCGGTGTAATTTTATTTCGCCATTTTAAATTTGCTTAAAAGTTTTAAAACAATGTTAGGCGTTACATTATTAATATTTACAGCATTAGGATTTATGGTCTCTCCAACCATTCCAAATTGTAACGCATTTGAAGTGCAAATGTTTAATAGGCAACTCAATTTCCTTTCAAATACAAAAAGTTTCCAAACTAATGCCACTTCTATACGCCATTGCTCAGTTCAATGTCACACTCAGCAACAGTCCTGCATCGGATTCTGTTACAATGTGAGTAATTGCATTAATTATCTACCATGTTATACGTTTATAAATAGTAATATGAATTCATTAAAGGTTTTCAATGTTATAGGGATCAATTTGTGAACTGTTTACTAATGATGATGCCGGAGATCAGATTGCAGATGATCAGAATACCATTGACGACAACGGCAAGGATTGTTATATTGTTCATGCCTAGAGCGGGTAGGTTTGTTTTATCAATGTGTTTTATAGATGTGAATGCAACATCTAAATTTCGTTTATTTTACAGTATGTTACTTGTTTGAATGGTGGCACTATTAGTATCACATATTCATCAACTTCTTTTTGTGAAGTAAATTGCGATTGTGCATTCCATCCAAATGGCCCATATTACAGAGGAAATCAGTGTGAACGAGGTGCTGCTGCGTTGGTCAGTAAGGGGTGATCCATAAATTATGTCACACTTTTTTGCCTCTTTTTAAACACCCCCCCCACCCCTTAGTCACAATTC
>JAQGBW010004846.1:0-13025 GCA_034698625.1 Julus scanicus
TCTTTCCGTGTTCGGCAAGTGTGAATCGACATTGAATTGCGTACGTTGTTCGCCAGATGGCGTTGTCGTTTGCAACGCACTACAACGCACGAAAGTGCGGCCAGTGTGTATAGGGCATTAGTCGCTACTGACGTAGGGGCATTCCCCTGAAATGATTGGGTTGGATTGAATTGAATCAACCACATCAGTAAAACTTGAATTCTTAACCCATGTTATTATTATTATTATTATTATTATTATTATTATTATTATTATCATTACAAAAATAAAGCCAGGTCTCCAAAAAGACGTACATTGTAAGTATATACACGTTTTTACAAACATATGCAAAAAAGTTACCCTCCAGGTTTGTTTCAGCCGCCAATTTGTAAATATTTGCAAATATCAAAATTGTACAGCTATTAAAGACATTTAATAGCTGTACAATTTTGCAAACTTTTTTGTATGTTTGTAAAAACGTATATATACGTACAATGTACGTCTTGGTGGAGACCCGGCTTAAGAACAAAAAACTTACATTGAAATCTAATATCCTAGCTTAAATGCTATAAAAACAAACATGTGTAATGTCTACGATTACGACCTTGACGTCATATATGTGACACAGAAAAGTAAAAACGCTAATTGAAGCAAAGCCATGGACGGTATTTTCACATACACACAAAAAATAAAAAAGACCTAGCGCCACCATGCGGCATGAAAGTCAATCCCCCCCTGACAGGATCTGTTTTCAGCCCATTATATAAACACGCAAAAACATCGTTTAAGTAATTAGGTTTCGTCGTACGTGCCCTGCATTGGCGATCGCGTATCCGCTTAACAGTCATTAATGGCATTAAACGTAATTATTTTCAAAGTTCAAAAATTCGCTTATACAATTATAAGTTGCAGCAGCCGAGTTACTCTTGTAACTAACCATTAGCTTATCAAACTGTGATTTGTCCAATCCTGAGAGGATTAAAATTTCCCATTAAACGCCGAAACATTAGCGAGGCCCCAATCCCAGCCTCGTCAACATGTGACAAGTTCTGTTCTTAGGGGATAATTTTCGGCAATCATCATAACTGACAACTTAAATAACCGACCATCAAACCATCAACATGTTGTGGAGGCAAGGGTTATTTCGATCAAATTATAAGCTTGCATTTAACAGGCCTATGGCGATAGAGCACCTTTTGCAATATAGCCTAATTAGGAAAATATCTTAATTTGATCACGAATATAAAAAATGATAAGGGTTTAATATTTAATTACATCTCACTTTTGTGCGAGTTTCTCGTAATTATTTCTATGGTAGCACGGCCTCGATGTTGCAGAATTATAAGTATTGAGGTTTATTTTTTATAAAAATATAGACATTAAACTTTTGAAACAATACGTTTTTCATATATATAGATATGAAAACTTTGTTAACCAGATATCTTAATAACTCGCCACGAAATATAACGAACCCGTATACATTTTCAAAAAAATACATATTACTAAAAAACAGACTTCATGTACAGGTTTGGTATGTTTCTTTGTTGAATTCATAATTTTGAAAAACAGACAATTTTTCAAGTTGAGTATAAGCGAGGTCTCATTTCGGCCTATCTTGATTAAAGATTTTTTGATATCCAACAAAAGCAATAAAACAAGCAAACAATCTCTAAAGTACAAATATACTGGGAGTTATATCTCTAATCGTTGCTGATTAATTAGGGTCGGTAAACTTGCTTTTATATAGGGGGACTGGGGAACATTGAGACACTTTTTACTAAAACATTTATTGTGAATTTAATAATTGTCCTATTGATCTAAATTTGTAAGGTTATGTGATTTGCTAGAATTCGTTTCATATAATTTTCATATATGAAAATTATACGAAACGAATTCCAGCAAATTTATTGTAAAATTTTAACTTTGGGAATTTGTGTGGAATGACTAATTTTACTCCACTTCTGGGATAAAATGGGACACTTCGCGAATTAGATGAAATTATGCAACAAAATTATAACTTGTATTTACCATTGTTAGACTGAAAACGTAATGAGTTGAAACTGAAATATGATGAAATTAAATTATTACACTTTAAAAAGTTACTTCACTGCGATTTTCATCTTTCATGCTAAATCATTCGATTTAAAATTTTCTAAAGTATTTTCGACTCATTCTCATTCATTAGACAAATTCAAATAATTATCAAAATTGACAACAAGTACAAATGTGAAAATCCAAATCTTGTTAAGTGCCTCACCTAGCCCCAAATCAATTGTCTCAGTTGGCCCCACATGTAAACTGCCCAAACAAATTTAAATTGCATCGAAGGCAATTAATTCAACTGAAAGTATGTTTCTATTTATTTAGTAATAAGATATACATTAATTAGCAACAAATAAAATATCTGCAATGCAAAAAAAAAAAAAAATAAATAAAAAATACACAGAATAGTATGTATCAAAACAAAAGAGCTCGCGATATACCATTTTGCACCAAAAATCATAATTTTAGTAAATAAAGAATGATAATAAATCGTGAATAATAATAATAAAACGAAGAATAAACATTATCTTCACTTTCCCAAAGGGCAGTGTTAATTTAACGATTTCATTTACCAACGTTTTCACAAGTCAAACGGTTTGACTCCTGCACGAGTTCAACAATTACCCAGCAGGGGCGCTGCCACTCTGCCATTATCCCGAAGCGCCCTCCTGCGTTTAGGCCGCGAATATCCCTGACTTTCCCCGGCACATTGACCCAGAGGCGCATGACGTGCCCCTCGCAAAATACGAAACATAATTACAGGTTTTGCAGCCTTAATGGATTTGGTGGAAAGGCAAAATAAACAAATCAAAAATAAGACCGGTCAATTAAATTGCCTTCATTATCCAATTCCATTATTCGACGATACTCAAAAACGCATCGAAATTCAATTACGTCATTAGATAACAATCTAGCCAATTCGAAAGCTCCCTAAAAGTCAGTCAACAAATGGGTTACACAATGGCTGCTTTTTTTTGCACTTCCACAATTAAATGCTTAATGAATTTGGGATAATGAAAGCAGCCGTCGTCCCATTACGTTCCATTATGCTAGCCGGATAGCAAAAAAAAAACATACCTGAACTATTTTTTTTAATTCATTTGAAATTTACACAGTTCTAACTCTCCCAGAGTTTAATCAAATTGAATTACACGCAAGGACGCTTTTTTACGGTGTTTTTTTATCCTGTACTGGCCAGGCCTAATTTTATAGGCCGTTGTTATAATACATCCCAACCGGAAATTTGCAACTTTTCACTAATCACTAATTATCCTTTCAAGAGAAATTCTAGCCGGCAGGTAGCTTGGCCCACCTGTAGCCAGCACATCCTGAATGGCTAATAATGTAGGAAGTGATTCATTTTCACTCTTACCCGTGGGTCAGCCCCTAGGCCATACACTCTTTAAAACCCAAAAATCGCATTAGTAATGTACATCTCTTCTGGATGGGCGACAAACTGGTGGACCATCCAAGCTAATCTGATGTAAGAAATGTGTGAAACACTGCGTTGCACTATCGTTAATGAAACTCGTTAAAATGTGTACTTTTTTTATAAGCAAGTTCTTCCATAAATGACATTAGTTTTCATGAACGTCTACGTTGGTGATGGGAATTGGTTCCTCACTACATTTCCTAAAACAATGCGATTAGACTATGGAATAGCCTTCCTGGCGAAAGTCCACATTTAATGATGTCTTAAGTCGCCACTGACGTAAGAGTATTCTCCTGAAATGATTGCGTAGCTAGGTACGACTCCTTACCAAATGGCATTTATTTGCTGACTGTAAGGCATTGAGTTGAATATCTCTAACAAGTGTTTCCACATTTTTCCATCATTGCTAAGTTGCTTGAGTGTTATCTGTTGTTCAAGCTTCATTTTGAAATTAATGTTGATCTTTGAATATCCACAGTTTAACTTTGTAGAATATGGTGCACGTGTATTGTATGGAAATCTGGTTTCAGGAACTTGCCACACTCTGAAACAAATTAATCGTTAAAGTTGTAGTCATGCAAGCCTTGTATGATATAGTATCGATCTCAACACATAGGCAAGTTCTGATTTGGTCTTTATAATATAGATATTATACGATATTATGAGATAATGATAACGTCAGATAAGGATAATTGCCATCCAAGAGCTGTTATCCTCCTCTCAACGCAGTGCCACTGTAGTTTTTGAACGTTCTAAACATATGTATACGTTTTCTCTACACCTGACTGTTGAAATCAATACTACGTTTCTAGATGATCAGTTTGATATATTGGATGGCATGACCAGACCAAAAAATTGGGAAATAAAACACTTAACAAAGTACGTTTGATATACAGGGTGCCCAAAAATTGTTCCGCCTGGTTAACACTGTGAAATGTAATTTCATTATACTCAATGGCTGTTATGCGATACTTTTATTTAAGTAGAACGCCCTTAAAGGTAGTTCAGATAAAACAAACACTGTGCCACTATATATGGTTTTTGAACATTCTAAACATTTGTACACATTTTCTCTACACCTGACTGTTGAATTCAATACTACGTTTCTAGATGATCAGTTTGATATATTGGATGGCATGGCCAGACTAAAATGTTATGAAAGAAAACACTGTTAACAGTGTATGCTTGATGTACAGGGTGCCTAAAAATTACAACGCCTTAGTTTCTGAATGGTCAATGCTGTAAAATGTAATTTCATTTAACCCAATGGCCGTTATGCTATACTTTTATTTAAGTGGAACGCCCTTAAAGGTAATTCAGATAAAACAAAACAAAAAAAAGTTACATTACCCATCAATTTGTATAAAAACGGAAAGTGATTGAGGGTGGTGAAAAATAGGATTTGGCAGGCATTATCAGGGTATAGGGGGACTGACCCAAATTGCGGAGCAGGATGAAATCTCATTGGGCCGCCATTGGCATAGGAAGCACACCCACTACAGAATCTCTTAATCAGGAGCGCCATGGCACGCACCATTGCAGCGGAAGAGGGCAATTAAGGCTTAAGCTTTGTTTTTATAAATGTATAAAACCATGTCCGTCCCTTCGACAGGTAACGAGTTTTGCTAACTTTTCCGGCGAATTTACGACAAGCATGCGAAAAAGAAATTAGGAAAATGGGAAAGCCATTCGCAGAAATAAAAGGGGAAATTACATCGGCCCAAATTAGCATCGCCAAAGTCGTTTTTTCCCACGCGTGGCTCTTAACGGATTGATTTATATTTTATTGGAAAAAAAACGAGGCTTTTAATTCTGAACTGGCCATCAAGCATCGTTTCGCAAGCCTGCTGGGATATGGATTTCGATACCACTTTTTTTTCTCCATTCTACCCGAGTAACCATCGTAGTTATAAATGTACTTAAAATGGCAGCTTTTTCCATGTTTATGACAGCCATTAGCTCGTTGCATAATTACTGAGAAAAAAAATCATTGTTTGCGTGTGTACGTCTGTACATCATGTCCGCCACGAAGAAACAGCAATTAAGTTTATTGCTCGCGTTCCAAAAAAACGGAGTATTTATCAAAATTCCATAACTTTTGGTTTATGACAGTTTAGCGAATTCCCACCAGTTTTTAAGCGAAAGATTTAACCTCAGGAATGCCGAAGTCTTGTGTGAGGTCTACCTGGTCAGCTTAAAGACGTTTCTTGGCCAGAGGCTACAAAGGGTCAATTCATAAAACGTGCAACATTAGGTTTTAGATGGGAAAAAAATGTCTAATTTCTGTCGAACGCTTAATGGCTTCCAATCAATTTTTTATACCAAAAATTCAAAAAGGAGTTTGATTTTTTCCCCCAGTTTTTTAAAAGCTACTTGCTTGTATAACTACTGATGAGGTGAACAAAACAAACATCACTTTAACTATTCATTTGCATTTGTATGGCAAAAAATTAAGTTTTTAAGTATTCCGACAAGTTTATTTACAAAATGAAAAACAGTTAAGCGGGAGTAGCGAGTAAAAACATGAAATGGAAATTCGGTTGGCAGGTGAATGAGAGAAGGGATACAGGAGTGAAAAAGGATGAAATTAACTAATAAAGAAGGGGTTTAAGATTAAACAAAAACACGAAAAACATGTTTTCACTACTCTTAAGGCCGGTACGCATAAAGGAAACACGAAACAAAAACTCGGCTTCCAAAACATGTTTTGAAGAAAAGTTGGCCTACCAGTTTTGAGTCCTGAGGTTTCAACAAACTTTTAACGAAAAAAGCTTGTTTTCAGCGTGAACATTTTGGTGTTTTCTCAAAGCCCCAAACACTACAGCGCGCTCGGCACCCAACAACATCATTCTTTGGTATGCCAAACATACAGCGCAAATCGGAGCGGATATAAGTGAGTTCGGAAAGTGAGTCTAGTGTGTTTGGGGCTTTAAGAGACAGTCCAGATCAAAGGAAAAAATGTTAGCTGGTCATGGCGCTTCTACCAAGGCCTGTATACGATGATGTAGCACATTGCACCACGGGGTTTCTATTGCAAAACGCCGTCTGGAAAATTGATCATTCGCAACCAATCGCTTTTGCAGACGACATTTTGTATACGACGCTTTTGAAAACGTCGTGTATAGAAAGCAGGTTGTGAGTCGTAGAACTAGGAGCGCCATGCGTACACTGTTTTTGTAGGTTTGTTGCAAGCTTGTTTGTCGAAAAATGTTCTACAAAACCCGTTTCGACAAACACGTTTCGTTTGCAGAATTTGTGTTTATGGTTCGTGTTTTTTCTGGTACGTATCCACCTCTAAAACATCACAAAAGTTGAAATAAAAATCGGAAAAAGATATTCAGAAATGTTTGAACTTGTTTTCATTACTTTTAGATGAAGTTAAAAAATTAAAATACTATACCGTAAATACGATCTAGCAGTTTAACAAATCTGAGTATTGGCCCCAATTGTTTTCGAGAACCTTGTCAACATTCTAGAAAAAGCAACTTAAGGACTTGTAAATTATCTCTGTAGAATTGTACTCTTGTTATCTGCTATTTCTGTGTTTGTTTACGAAAAATTACCTATGTCAACTAGTATATCCTTATTACGCCACCGTCCTGATGGCGTATAGTATGGGCCTTTAGATTGGCATTTCCAAAATGGCCGCTTTCTGAGGAAAAAGAAAGCGATCATGCTGGAAATACAACGCCAAAAGCACATACACCACCAGGTGGACAAAGTCAAATTACTGAAAATCTCACTAAAGAGATATTCGAGCAGTGGCATGTCCAGGTATACAGTAGTTCACACCACCTCTCAAATAGTTATCTTTACCTAAGCAAGAGGTTCCGCGCCATGTGTAAACGAGGCACCACACCTGGATGGTTCTAGTGGATGGGGACTCTGAAACCGTTGCGGCACACAGCACAGTTTTTGGCGCTAGGTGGATTTTTTTTTCTCCAAAAGTCGTCCATGAGCAACGAGGCGCAGTTGCTTCGTAATACAAGTTAATTTGGCGTGGAGGCACGCCCAATTTGATCCTGATTGTTATTTATACGAGAAAACAGCAAAAAGGTAGCTGACCAAAAGTTTTGTAAATATGCGAGCAGCTCAGAAGTTTTATGACGGGGAACCAACTGGAGTGCTCCTAATTGCCGTAATGGCTTTCTAAATCAACCCCTTTTAAGACATGGAAACCGTTGTTTTTTGAAGATCAAGGAAAAAGTGGTGGAGGGAAATAGTTTCATTATTTTCTGAAGGAAAGCGTATAAAAGGAGGTGGGGAGGAAGAGGGGGTTAATTAACTTTGAATTAAAACGATGCTAACTTCGGAGGTGGACGCTTTACGAGTTTTGCAGCTGGGGGAACCCGAAAATGGAGGCTTTTAAGAATAGCTGAAAATGGCGGAACGACCTTCGTTGTTGCATTCAAATTTTCAATTTTAATCAACGTGATTATAGTTCCCCTCTGATCGCTGATCACATTGAGTTTTGACAACATAAACGCTGATAATTCTATACGGATTTGTATGCACTCTCTGCATGTCTACTAGCGCCCTCTGTGTAGCGTGACGAAAACAAGAAGGTAGCCATATTGTTGGCTTAAATGACGTCATAACGGTTCGTTTCTAGGTCAAAGCGCCATCATGCGGATTATAAAAAAGCATTTGCATGCTTGTCTAGCAATTTTAATATTCTTCCATTAATACGTCAGAATATTTCACGCAGTTTCCATTTAATTCACATTCACATTAATAATTGATGAACGGGTTTATTAAAATTGTTGGCACTCATACAATGCCTTGTTTATAATTCGAAATGAGTATAATTTACATTATCTGAAAACATATCGGTCTATAATAACAGGCACACTATACTGCCAAATGCCGCTTTCACGAGAAATTTCACAGCTGAATATCATTTTGAAATCAATTAATTGAATAGAAGCGTATTGAGCATTGAAATAACGCACTGGTTATTATTTTTAAGGTATATGCATCGGTAATTTATACTTACGCTTTTAATAGGGAGTGTAGCTACAAATAACCCGTTTTTATAAAAAACCTCCGTTCTTGGGCTATACTATAAGAACTGAATTTTTAAACATTTCACTCAAGCAATATCGGTCATATCAAATAATCATTTATAAACGTTTCTATATATATATATATATTTGCTTCCAGGGGGAATATTTCCATATGATAAATACAGCCATTTAAATTTTTCTTGCTGAAAAATGCATTAACCTGTTTAGATAAGTCAGGGACCGCCTCACCCATGCATGGCCACATTTTATTAATTAACTGATTCTTTTTATATAATATGCGTACTACATATCGTATTACCATAAGAGTCAGAGTGGGATTCTATTCAATTTTCGTAATGACTTGTGGTTAGTGTTTTATAAAGGTTAGGCATCCCTAGTTTAAAATATTGTTCTATATATGCATACAGTATACATTTTCCAAAGTGCAGCCATTGCAAATATGTATACATGTACATATTTTAATTTCAACATTTTTTGTATATTGTAAGTTTCTATTTTATACACTGAGTCACAAAAAGTTTAAGCCAATAAAAAAAAATCACAATTTCGTGAAAAAATCTTCAGGCGACTCAAAATTTGGAGAGTTCTCAAGGAAAAGGTTTACAAATCGAAGATTGATAATATCGAAGATTTGAAACAACCAATTAAGAAAAGTTGGTTGAAACTCGCCCAGATTATAATCGATTCGTCAGTCAAAGAATGACGTGATAGACTCCGGGCTTGTGTAAAGGCCACCTGGAAAACATTTTATAATTCAATTTTGTTCCCACACTATTGTTCTATAAGTGCCAAGTTTTATTTAAATCGAAGCATTTTTGTTCTCGCAAAGTTGTGATTTTTTATTGGGTTCTACTTTTTTATGACTCACAGTGTTTGTATTCAAATGCAATACATTGCTTAATGCTCTCATCAAACAGAACACTTATAACATACATGTGTACTTCATGTGGATTTAAGGGGTTTGATACAAATAAGGAAATTTCGCAATATATCTGAAAATAAACTATGGACCTGATTATTCTAATGCACAGGTAAATTCAGAACCTCAATGATACCGAAATTCGTTTTCAAGCCATTTGCATTTATTCATAATTTGTCTCAATCTTGTGCAATTAAGTAAGGCATGCATAATATATTGGAAATGTACTGCATGAGAATAATATTTGCTGCCCCAATTTCTCACGAAAAATAGCTTAGCCACATGGCTTTTTGATGGAAATTCAAAGCCCGGGAAATTTAGCATACCCATTTATTTGTTTGTATAATTTGTTCATTGCCCAGCGTTACGAGGTTCGGTTTGTGTGTTCTACGGTTTCAGTATAATTTCACCTCTAATAACCCCCTCTTTTGTTTCGTCCATCAGTCAGGCTAACGGCCCCTCCCCCATCCCCCCTTTTTAGGTCATTTATTCTTGTCAGCAAGCTTCTCAACACGAGTAAATACAATAACCACACTTTATCATACTTTTAAACGTTAATGATGATAGAATAAGAGTTTTAATAATGCATTAGTGATCATTCAAAAAGAGAGCATGTGCTGCCTTTCCCAGGCACCTGCATCCGTGGACTGTATCATAAACACAAATATTGGTAATTGGACAGGTTAGAGTTATTGAAAGTGAGGCCTTTCGTTTTGGGGTGGCTCGCGTATACATGAATGATGAGTTTCTCAATATCACATTTTTCTCTTTTGTCCGGCCGTAATAGGCCGTGTCTAGTGTTGCTATTGTTTCATGTTAGTGCGCCATAATCGCACTCTATTAATAATGTGGACATGTTTTTTCGGAAACTTCTGCATTATCTCCTGAAGACGAAATCCTATCAACCCGTGGCTGACACGTTTACCGAAGCGCATTTGGCCGCAATTGCGTGACGGATGAGAAAGCTTTCAATGCTCAAGTCATTTCCAACGTTGAAGGCCATGCATGGTATACAGTCGAAAACAGAACGATATCAAGACTTGACATGTGTACATGTGTACATGTATCAATAAAAGACAGTTTAGTTAGCACTGTGGCTACAGATGTTGAAATAAAGTGGCAGGAAGAACTCTACAATAACTATTCCTTTGTTCTGAAAACATGTCCTGGTGCATGACGTATATGGGTATTTCTTACTACATGTTAAACATGACTGAATAGTTTAACTATAGGGTGGGCCAATAAAAAGTAAGCCAACTTTATAAATATCAAAATGGTTATTTGTTAATGGAATTTATTGAAAATTTGTACATGTATACTTACATAAATTGGATACAAAAAGATTCCCTATTTCAATTTAAGTTCAAAGTTAGCACCTTTCACGTAAATAGAAGCCCTAAGGCGCATGTGCCATTGGGCGATTGCCTCGTCCATTGTTGTTTGATTAATTTCATTCCAAGGGCTTGCATTTCATGCAAGCGTCCAAAATTTGCTGCTTCAACTCGTTGATGGCTGGGTGGCCAAAGAGTTGGAGGAATGAATGCAGAAGTTTTACGTTCAAGAAAATCAACAGCTTCTCTAGCCCAATGAGATGGCGCACCATCTTGTTGAAAGATGAACGAGTCGGAAAATGATTGAATGTCTGGAAGAATATTTTCTTTTAAGGGGGTTTACAACCTATCCCTTTCAATGGGTAAATTTTAAACGACAGTCACAGCCAAACAAAAACAGATTAAATAAAAATAAAAATTGTTTAAAATAGCTTGATGGATCAGCAGGTGCATCATATTGTTGATTTTCACTTTGAAGTGGTAGATTTTTAAAAAATTAATAAACAAGTTTGAAAAATGTCCGTTAATTTTAATTCTAGTGCTGCCACCTGCTGGCAGCATTTGCAAATTAACGGACATTTTTCAAACTTGTTTATTAATTTTTTTTAAATCTGCCACTTCTTTTGTTTTTGCTTTTTAAAGTGATTTTCCGTAGTAATTTTTCTTTTTATTTTCTTTCAAGGTACTCTATATATATGAGTGTAAATTGATTTTAAATAAATAAATAAATATACCATTTTGCCATCATGCCATTTTGAATGATTAACGTTGAACAAGATTGAAACATCATGCCATTTTGAAAGACAAATTCATATGATTATGTCATTATAAAAGAACGTGAACGAGGGCAATTCAAAAGTAAAGAGATAAACAATATTTGTACAAATTTTCATTAAGTTCCATTAACAAATAACCTTTTTATGATTTTTATAAAGTTGGCTTACTTTTTATTGGCCTACTCTGTATACACTTTATGGTCAACAATTCACAACAACATGAAGGTTGGACATTCGCTCAACATGGACATGGCCATGTTGATAATGCAAATATTCAGAATGGTGTGCTGAACCGAAATTAAACAAACTACGAGAGTCATAACTGTTAATGTTTAGTTTATTTTCCATCCCACTTTTTCGTGTACTTTGAAGATAGTAAGGATATAGTAAGGACAAACCTGTTTTGAATTAATTATTTAAGTTTAGAAACTAAATAGTATAGTACAAATATTATTAAAGAAACTATACAGATATTACTTCAGAAACTATACAAATATTACTTCAGAAATTATACACTCTTCGTCTTTGTGTACTTTGAATATAGTGAGGATCTGTAACTTCCATAAATCTGCACAATTTTAAAGTAAAAACAAGTCTGTTTTCAATTATTTAAGTTTAGAAAGTACACGACTATTACTTCAGAAACAATGGATGTTACATGAGAAATTACCTATTTTTAAAATAAAAACTTTATCCAAGTTGTTAATGCAATTGTTTTCATGGTTGCTGGTGTTTTGAGATGCAAGTAATGTACGTATATGTAACGTTTTATTCCTGGACATGTAATAATTACCCAAATTGACATATATGTAGATTATAAAATAATGCATCTTAAATAAGCATACCAAATAAGAAAATTTTCTAATGTCAGAGAACTGTCGACAATGACGTCACTGTCGCCATAGGTCCAAACAAAGTTCGATAACGCCCCAAGAAAACCTAGAAGTAATTAATTAAACGTCGTAATCGATCTTGGCAAATACCATAATAGCTGCTCATCAACAAACGCTGCGATAATAATTAATGATGGCCGGCAGATTAACAGAATTAAGTAAGAATGACAATTAACGCCTGATGCTATACAATTACGCCTCCGCGAGCATTCAAATCATATTAGGGTTTACTTTTGCTATGTGATCGATCACTTTTTGTGTGCAAAACTTGTTCCTTTTGCAAATGAAACGTTAAGAACATGTTCAGAAGAGTAGTTTCAAATGCTGAATTTATTCAAACACTAATATGGAACACAATCTTTAAATTAACTGAAATTACTGATTAACAACATTGTATAATAGACCTAATGAGCTGTGGTTCAACAAAATTCAAATTCACGTGGTCTAAAGCACTATTCGTATATCGCTGATTTACATGTAGAATAAATCGAAATGTACAAATAAATGGAGATAGTGATAAAATTAGATTCTGCATCAACACAATTTCACACACTGAAAACTCAAAATGTGCAAAAATGCACACCAAATGTGTAAAAAAGTTTCGCACACCTAAATGTGTAAAATT
>JAQGBW010004847.1:0-13019 GCA_034698625.1 Julus scanicus
ACACCATAAATATTCGTGTACCTGATATGTAACGCATAAATAGGAGGTACAATGCGTTACATGACTAAGAGTGCAGTAAAACTTATTAGTAACAAAGACGTTCTGCTGAAACTAGTAAAACAATTGCAGAAACTCGAACCTATAATTGGTGGTCCAGAGAAATGTGTTCTTAACTGAAGCATCGTTCGTAAACCGAATTGTTCGTAAACAGAGACGTTCGTAAACAAAGGTTCCACTGTATGTGGATGTTACAGAAAATGTTATTTGTGAACCAAAATAGGAAAATACATCAATTAGTTCCAATCATAGAATAAATGTAGTTTTAACGTCTAACCCAAAAGTTAATTTAATCTAACTATAAGCATTTCAGATATCAGTATATTCATTGAGTATTTTAACCACTGTTTTCACCTTGTTTTTAGTTTTATACCATTTAATCACTTAACGTAGATCTTTTAGTCACAAATCAACCGTGTTTGTGGCGCTTAAGAGCACTTTTAACGTTTTTTAGCTTTTTTTTCCTTATTGAAAATAAATCTTCCGTTAGGTTTTAAACCTGTTTTCGAATTTAAGTCGACTAAGTCGCCGAAATTTCAAAGCTGGCGACATAAAAGCATTCGAAAGATATAATTGCCTAAAAGCTAGCTAGGACTCTTTAAATCCCATCCACGTGTTCAAATCGCAAATTGTCAATGTCCGTCGTTTATATATAGTATATGGCATCTAAACCTTAATGTAAAGCTGTCAATATTTTAGAGCCGTTGATCTACGGTCGGTCAGTTAGTGCTGCCTTTTGAGTGGCCAAAGTGCACGCTGGTCATGCGCAAACAGTGAAGGCCAATCTGTCATGTCCAGCTTGGGGACGAAACCCTCAACGGAAACCCATTTCCGGTGGAAATATTATCGAGAAACCGCAGAAATATCGTTTCGAGAAAACTACTCTTTATGCATTTGCCAAAAAAACGCCATATTTTAAAGTTGTAAGAGCAGTTGCATAAATGTATTGAAGTGCAAATAACGTTGCCATCTTTTTTTGCTCAACTCTTGAAGAAAGACAAGATTGACAACAACAGACCAGATATCGAAAAATAACGTCGTCTTTTTGTGTACTTTTATGTACTGTACATGTACTAGTGGTTTAAACAGCTTCAACTTTTCTGAACTTAGTACAGTGATGATTGTAATTTTCGTAAGAATTTTCACAAGAAGAATTTCTTATTTCGGGGTTTTTTTCTTTTAAGCTGTGCAAGTCATGAAAAGTATTTGCTCAGCAGAAGGAGGAAGTTTTGCTCCATTTTATGAATTTGAAATTTTGTCGTTGTCAAATTACTATATTAGAACTAAACTTAGTCTATTTTCATTTGTACAAATTGTATGAATCTGTAATAAAATTGTAACAAATCCATGCTTTGACAGTGCTTAATTTGGACCACTCAATAAAACTACAAAATGTATCCTTGGTATTTTAAGCCTTACAAATCTACAACTTTTCAAATACAAATGAAATTACGACCAGGTCAATATCTGGCGTTGACAAAATAGTCCTCTAAAGTTGTATCCACGATGCAGCCCTTCGTTTTCTAACGGTTAATTTCACTGGCTAATGAGAGGATAATTTGATTTCACGCAATTTAACCTTATTTATTAACGGCAATTATTTCGGTCTCCATGCGAAAACATGACTGCTTTTTATGCTGAATTTCTTCATTAACCGTTGTTTAGAAATAGCAATTAGGCAACATTCATTTAATTGATCGCTTGATCGAAGCGTGTCGATGAGGACGATTTTTAATGGCTCTTGAATAATTGGCCAATTAATAATTTGTTGCATAAACACATTAATGAGCTTATTATTGCTACGCAATCCTACATAACAACGGTGTCTGCAGTGATTTCCTACGTTCAGGGGTAAATGCTGTATTTTAAAATATTGTCAAAAAAGGTTTTCTGCTATTTAGGTTAAAAACACAAATTACACGTGTGTTTGAATGCTACATATAACCTTAATATGACATTTAGAACTTATCTTTATCAGTAAGCATGTGAAATACGATGATTTTTACCCTCGTATGCTATTAATTAATTGATTATTGGGAAAGTAATTTTTTTGATAACTTGACAACCGTTTGTTATAAGATATTGCGGATATGATACTTCAACAGTACTCAAACTTCCTGTTGAACAAATAGATCAATTATTATGCTTTTATATCCTAAGTTTATATCCGTTGTACATCTCAACTGCATGTACAAACATAATTCTGAACATGTTTTCCAGATTTGCATATCGATATTTCAAAAATACATTGGTCGTACATTTTCTTATAAATCTATTTATAGTTTAAACTAGTTTGTCTTACTTCATTTCTTTATACTTAAGAAATCAAAACTTGTATTTATATTTTGTAGTGTCTTATTACATAGACACATGGATTTTCTTTCTAAAATCATGAGTTTTCTAAATCACAAAATGGATTTCAACCTAGTTGAACAATGATTTGGATATCCAATGTTGAAAAACCATGTATGGGCTATGTTTGCACCATATTTAGCCATACATGTGATTATATGGCTGGCTATTTATCCAATTTTTATGGTCAAGTCAAAACAGTAGTTTTCCATTTGGGTACCATTCCATTGCGCATGCGCACATGCACATTTCTATCCAAAAGTGTTTTTTCTACTCGTTTATGAAACAAAAGTATACTTTTGATTCAATAAAATTAATTCGGTTTGTTAGATTGCATATATATTCAATTCCAGTGCCATCTAGCGTGGAAATACATAACCTTCAAGTAATGCCATTGGGGATTCGGCGCTCCGTCTTAAGGCCGTGCACTGGTGCTTGAAATACGTTTTTTTTATATATATATATTTTTTTTGAAAATGGCAAAGCAGTTGGCAACTCAACGAACCTAACTGCTTCTCGATTCATAGCCATTATAGCGAATTCTTTTGCTCATAAATTTAATGGCTATAAATTGCTATCCTTTTCTCGCAACACAACTCGAGAGTAATCTTTTTTTTTCCCCCGAAAATAGACCGGGGGAAATTTTCTTGGCGAATTGAGATCTCTTTATTACTTTTCTTTGTCGACGCAAACAAAGCTGCGTCGTGCTGTATAAGCCCATGAGTGCATTTTTGATCTTAGAAAAGACATTGCATCTTTCGAGCTAGCTGCAAATCAGAATTTTTTCGTTGTTTATTTATATTTTTTATTTAGTTTTTTTTTACGGAAAACGAGAGTTGGTTTAGTATTTAAGGATTGTGTAGGCATGGCTGACATCATTTTCCTTGCATTTTGGGTGTATTTTATTTCTGCGAAATTGAACGTTTTCGGGTCATGCATCGTTGTTTTCTGTGTTTTATTTCTTTTTTCTTTCACAACATGTTGAAAAATAAAAGCATTTTTCTATGATACTTTAGAGATCACATATTCAAGTGATCAGGTTGCATGAATTAGGAGGGTTTGTTGGTATCACTTCAACCCTAAGCCAAAGTCATAAAAATACATGTCATTAAAATATATTGAATTTTCAAGTTGTTTGGACAAATGTCTAATACACCTTTAAATTAGATTTTTGCCATTTTTAGAATTTTATATGACCAAATAGGAATCTTGAATTTGGGTGACCAAAGTTGGAAACATTTAGACATAACGTATGACCATATAAACACATGTTTGACAATTTTAATGCTGAAATTTGTCCATATGCTCGTGTATGACCACATGTGTTCGTATTTCCCTTCCTAGAGCAATATTTGGAAATACACAAATATGTGAAATATGAGTACATAGCCACATTGAAAAGCAGGTTTAAACGAATCGTCTAAGTTAGGTTTCAGTATCTGAGTTAATGGTTAGCAGAATGAACACTGTGAACTTATAAAAATGCGGGATTCCCACCGAATATATATGCACGGCGCTTCGACTTAAGACCGGTAAATGCCCGCCTGTGTTTCGGCTGATAAGCCGCCCTATAAACTCTTTGGTAACCGGTTTGTGAGTGGAGAAAACAACGTATCGAGCGTAGACAGCTAGGTTATTACAGGACAGGGAACCGGGTAGCCATGGCAACCGCATACTTTTACCCAAATTTTCACGAGCAGAATAGCTCATTTCTTAATGTACAAGATGGCGGTGCTTGCAGAAGGAGTTCTAAATACACAACCACAAAACAAACAAATTGCCCTGTAATATAATATTGAATTTCTACAGTGCTGCTGTAGTGTGTATGTTAAATTTCTCTCGTGTTAATGCAGTATCATGTACTTACGAGATAAAGGACAACATAACGTTCTTACTTTCGTTTCAGCACCCTCTAGTGGTGTACGAGATTTACCTATAGTACGGGAAAATGGCGGTGAATATGGATATGTGGCTCCATATTTAGTCCAAAAAATTAGTTAGGGGCCATTCAAAAATTATGTCCCACCTAAGGGGTGGGTGGGTTGTTTGTTTCTTGTGACAACTGTGACCAAGGGGTAGGGGGTGGTTCCGTAATGTGACATCACCCAATCAAAATTTATTTCAAACAGTAAAGAATATGCGGTCATTTTTTTTTTAACATTTGAAATTTTGAATAGCAGTCGGGTTAAAAAGATTTGGGTCCTGTTTAAAATTAAGTTTTTTAATATTTTTATGTATTTTAACAATTAAAATTATAAAAGAATATAGAATTATTAAAAAATAATTGGGGAAGGAAGGGGGGGGAGGATAATCGACGAGTTGTGACATCATTATGGATAGGGTGTAGTAACATTTTTGGTAATTGTGACAAAGAGGTGGGGATGGTGTTTAAAAAGAGGCAAAAAAGTGTGACATAATTTATGGATCACTCCTTATCTATATAACTCGTATTAAATAAAAAAACTCATAGTAATGTTGAATACGTTGCTATACTGATGGGATACCGATATTCTAATTACCTTTTTAAGTTAAATTTTACCACCATCCATCAATATCCTAAAAATGTATGTCTATAGAGTGAACACTGACACCCTGATGATAATTATAAGAATGAGGACCAAAATAAAAAATAACTGATAAAGAAAATCCTATATACAGTGGCTCAAAGTGAAAACCATACACATGCGTTCGACAGCTGTGAATGCAGCTAATTATCTTAATTTAACGAAGAAAAATAACTTGGAATTAAATGATGATGTAATGTATATTTACTTACATTTCATGCAACAAATTAAAATTATCATTAAACAAAATTGATGAAAACAACAATAAATATTTAAACAAATCCGTGTCAAAGTGAAAACCATATAGTCAAAAGTTCATTATGTTGTAGAAATATTTGAAATAATTTACATAGGGAAATTACTATAAATACGTTTTGTGTCTCGTAATCTTGCCATTCTATTAATTCATCAAGGAAAAGGTGTTCTATTTTCGAAATGGGAGCCCATACAACGTTGAAAGAACGTGAATTGATTATTAGCTATCATGAGAAGGGAAAATCCATCAGGATGATAGCTGAAATTATGCAAAGAAGTTACTCAACCATTCAGAATATCATCGAGAACTATAAAAATTGCCATCGAATCGTCAGTAAAGTAAGGAGTACTAACAAAATATTTACTGATACTGATGAGAGGTGGATTCTTCGTTAGATTACGAAAAAAAACAACGATTAAGTGCTCCAAAACTTGCTGTTGAGATTCAGAAACATTTGCATAAAAGTGTTAGCTCTGAGACTGCGCATTGTTCTCCGAAAAACAACTTCAATGGTAGAGTGGCCAGGAAAAAGCCATTCATCAGCAGCAAAAATCAGAAAGCTAGAGTACAGTTCGCTGAAGAACACTACCAAAAACAACCAGTTTTATATTTACTGATGATAGTAAATATAACATATTTGGATCAGATGGCCGTTGTTACGTATGGAGAAGACCTGGCGAGGAACTAAGAAAACAAAATCTTCGACCAACTGTCAAAAATATGGTGGCGGTGGAGTGATGGTATGGGGCTGTATGTCAGCTGCTGGCACAGGAAATCTGCACTTCATTGATGGCATTATGGACAATAACATATACCTTGACATACTACATCACAATTTGAAAACTAGTGCAGAAAAACAAAATATTAAAGATGAGTTTGTGTTGTATCAGGATAATGACCCAAAACATACAGCCCAAATAGTCAAGGAATGGTGCCTGTACAACTGCCCAAAGTAATGAAAACTCCCCCTCAGTCACCCCTCAGTCATTGGGCCAAATTGGAGACAACACTCAATTTCCAACAAAGATGACTTAAAAAAAGCACTGCAAGAGAAATGGGACAAAATATCTCCAGATTACACCAAAAAACTAGTGGAATCTTATCCAAATCGCTTAAAAGAAGCAAGAAAACAGAAGGGTTTACCAACGAAGTATTAATGTGCAAACAAATCAAAGACTGATTTCGTTTTTGTCAAGAGATGACTGTATGGTTTTCACTTTGACATGAATTTGCTTAAATATTTAAATTATTGTTGTTTTCATCAATTTTGTTTAATGATAATTTTAATTTCTTGCTTGAAATGTAAGTAAATATACATTACATCATCATTTAATTCCAAGTTATTTTTCTTTATTAAATTAAGAAAATTAGCTGCATACACAGCTGTTGAACGCATGTGTATGGTTTCACTTTGAGCCACTGTATTTAAGGTACCAGCGGCAACTAACAGAGTTGGGTCAGAGTAACCTTTAACACTCTGTTTAACTCCTTACGATTGATTCTCGTATACCATTTTAGGTGGATTTCACCAGGGTCAATTACTTATTCCCAGGTACATACCGCAGCTGCACAGAAAAATTGACAAGACGAGCTCAAGACAGACAAATGTGAGACTCTGCAACTGTAGCAGGGTGTCATCTCAAGATTTAGCTTAAGCTTGAGATCTTTTAGAAGAGATGAGGCTCGAACTTCAGTTTGTTGAGCAACTGTGGTACGGGCCTTATACCCTAGCTGCGCCTACCAAAGATGCTATTACTTGAATGTTGAAAACATATAAAATAAATGAATGATCTTACTGCTGAGTTTGCTTCATCATTATTGATAGTAATACGTATCGTGTACTTCTGAGCTATCCACTTCTTGACAGAGTTCGATTTAATTTCAAGGTCATGATTTGAAATTTTGCTACCAATGGTCAAGGTTTTTTCTCCTTTACTCCCTTTAGATTTTTGTTCCTCCTTTGTAGCACCTTTTGCTTCCTCTTTTTGTAATTCAGCTCTTGTCACTAACAGATATACATCTTGGGCTGAACGTTTCCCTGGCTGTTCGACTTTAGTTATCTGGAGATTTTTTTTCTTCGCGATTTGTTTTGCCTCATCTAGCGTGACTATGCCAACCTTTCGTCCCTTTTCAATCAATAGTATTTTAGGCACTTGAATGTCGTCCTTTTTCTTGTCACTGTCTTGCTTAGTATCCGACACCTCCGATTTGTTGTCCGACCTTTTATCATATACAATCGTTGATGTCTGCAAATAGCGTTTAATTTGAAAGTTTTTCGACGTTACGTTAATAGCGTTCCGAAACGACTGCAGTTGCAGGTTGGTCCACAAATAACAACCATACTGCATAGATAATCTATTTATCGTCGAATATAATTTAAACATAGTTATAAAAAGTAGAAAAGCATGCAGCTAGATATCACCGAAAATACACCACCGGGACTAGTTTGTTCAATTATTCCAAGCCTGCAGGTTACGGCGCTTCTATAGCAGAATGGCACGTACTGTATTACAGATTTGAATTCCCCGCGTACATGCCTACGGAAATATTATTTAATACCCATTCTAATCCGTGTTTGTTTCATCGGTAACTAATAAAAAACTGACAATAATCAAATGTATTCTTTCAAATTGTCGTAAAAAATGTCTCGTTTCAAGGAAGTTTAAAGTAAACACACCAACACAAATAGAGCTACTGTTTTCATGCATTAGCAGACCACACTTTCTCCATCAATTCAACTGTCTGCCAAGTGTACATGTAAAGAAAAGTAAATGTGTGTAATATTTCAAATAAGTAAATGATGCTAATTACCTGTTCTCTGATGCATTCCCGCTGCATTAGGCAAAGGTATACTAATGTCGTTAAGACATTTCGTAGAGCGATTTCCCAAACCGTCCTATTATATTCCGATGAAAAGTATAAAATTCCATCGGATCCCTTCAAACTTGAGGTACTTATAATACCTAAACCTTGTTATTTGTACTATCTTGCTTGCTTGTCTGAGACCGTATTTATGTAATTTTTATAAAGTATTTATAGTTATTTATAGAAAGTAAATCATCGACAACTAATTCACGGCACCAGTTGAAATTAAAACTGCAGTTTAAACAAATTAAATACTATTAGGCCAGCTAATTAATAATTTTTAAATAATCATAAAAACATTAACATTTAATTTTATATAAACAATGTAGTTTATGAATGTTTATAATTTATGATAAATAAAGTAAATTCAAAGCTGCATGAATTAATTATTATTCACAATCTTACTTGTTTGTCTCTATGAGTAATATCATTTTTTGAATTACAGAAAGAAAAACTGGATATTAGTCAGTTTTCCTCCCAATACATTAGAAATTTTAGCATTATAGCACATGTAGATCATGGCAAAAGTACACTAGCTGACAGATTACTGGAAATTACAGGTGGGATATAAGCATTAATCTGAATTATTTACTTTAATGAGTCTGTCATCAATCATTGCCTGTAATAAAACTATCCTAAAAAAGTATATTCAATCTTCTATAGGTACAATACCCTCAAATATCAATAACAAGCAGGTTCTTGATAAGCTTCCTGTTGAAAGAGAAAGAGGAATTACTGTTAAGGCACAGTCAGCCTCACTTTTTTACGATTATAAAGGACAGACATACTTACTAAACTTAATAGATACACCAGTGAGTATTTTATGTATTGCAACATCGATTTAATTTATGTCACGTTAAATAATTTATTATAGTATGATTCAATATTAGGGGCATGTGGATTTTAATTATGAAGTAGCCCGATCTCTATCAGCTTGTCAAGGAGTTGTTTTACTAGTAGATGCAAATCAAGTTAGTATCTTAATTTTGAATATCCTTTAATTATGAATAGCTTTGATAATTTTCATACTCATGTTTTGCAGGGTGTTCAAGCTCAAACTGTTGCCAACTTTTACCTCGCTTTCGGAGCAGATTTGGTTATAATTCCTGCTTTGAACAAGATCGATCTGAAAAATGCCAAACCTGATTTAGTGATTAAGCAGATGCAGTCCTTGTTTGAATTTGAACCAGAGAGTGTAATGAAGGTATATAGACTTGTTTTGTTTTGACTGTAGTTACAATGTTCTCCTCAGAAGTGTTTACATATGGATTAAGAAACCAAGTAATTGTACCCACGCAGGCAGACAAAACAAATTACGAATATTGGATTAATTCATAAAATAACCTAACTCAGCACCTGCCAGCCCTCAAAAAGTCTCTGGGGAGAACTATGTATGTCATTAATAAGGTATATTTAGAATAATCTCCTTAATGAAACGAGTATTGCAATGTTCAGATTTCAGCAAAATTAAGTATAGGTATCACAGAATTGCTCGAAAGAATAATTGAAGAAATTCCTCCGTACGTCAGATGCTTTTTACTTCAAAATCATTTTGGAATTTCTGCAGATTAAATAATCTATATCTAATTTTTTTTAATATTTTTTAGACCAAGTGGAGATATTAATAAGCATTTCAAGGCTTTGGTTTTTGACTCGTGGTACGATAGATATAGGGGTGTGATTGCTCATCTTGCAATTATAGATGGTCAAGTGAAACTCGGAGACGAAATATTATCGGTACACACTGGAAAAGTATATGAAGTAAAAGATTTGGGAATATTACATCCTGAAGAAACCTCTACAAACAAGTTGTAAGTTGCACAAACAAGATCAAGAAATAAATAATTAAGTAAATAATGATAAATTTTTGCAACAACTCGTTGCGTAAATCGGTCTAGAACACTTAGCGATTTTAATTCACATAAATAAGCGTAAACTGTTTTGGCATTTACGTTTTTATTCATGTGCTATAGGCATGCTGGTCAAGTTGGTTATGTGGTGCCAGGCATGAGAAACATCAAAGAGATTGAAATGGGGGACACATTCTGTCTGAAAACACATCCAGTACCTGAATTACCTGGATTTGTCCAGTCCAAGCCAATGGTGTTTGCAGGAGTATTTCCGATGGACCAGTCTCAGACACCAGCACTCCGAAGTGCAATCGAGAGGTTGTGTTTGAATGATTCAAGTGTTTCGATTGCATTAGAATCGAGGTATTTTCCCGTTAGATACATTAATGAGTTAACTGTGTACAATAAAATGTATAGGTACGATATTTACATATTATTAAATATTTTAGTCCAGCCTTGGGTCAAGGATGGAGATTAGGATTTTTGGGACTCTTACACATGGAAGTGTTTACTCAGCGATTAGATCAAGAATATGACGCCCAGGTTATCATCACCGCACCAAGTGTGCCTTATAAAGGTATACGATTTCTTTTTTGTGTTAACAGAGGGAAAAAAAAGAGAAAAAAGTTTATTTTTTAACATATGATGCTAGATTTATAATACACCTATACCTCGCTATACGGCCGCTCTTTATACAGCCTTTTTTAATTATGGAACTTTTTCGATTTACGGCCCACAATGTTTCGTTATACAGCCAAAAAAATGCTGTAATTAAAGAAAGTGGCCGAAAAATGTGGTAAGTTACCCCAATTTGCACAAATAAGGTCGGATTTGGCTAACAATAAAACAACATGTGGGTTTTACTTCATTTAAGAAGGGAAAAAATGACAATCACAATGCAGAAATAATTGATTCGTTATACAGCGTTTTTTTGCTTTACGGCCAACTTTTCCGGAACGTATAAAGGGCGTAAAGCGAGGTATGGGTGTAACACGTTTCGTTTTAATAAATCGATGCAAAATAGCCCCATGAAAGTTTGAATTGATGGAAACTAACATACCAGCTTTTTATTCTCTAATGATAATAGTGAAACTGTCCTGTCCAAAACAAATCAAGGCACATGGAAAAGAACTTATCACCATCAATAATCCATTACTATTTCCGGAGGCCAATATAGTTTCGGAGTATTTGGAACCAATGGTCATTGGTACAATTATAATGCCCCTGCCATACTTTGGACAAATAATTGGATTGTGCACGGTGGGCAGTTAAGACTGGATTCCTGATATTTATATAATTCTAAATTTACCTGACAATCATTTTCTGAATTCGAATTTTCAGCAAAGACGAGGAATTCAGTTAGAGTCTAGAAATATGGATGAGAACACCATTATTTCCAAATTCAAATTACCATTGAATGAAATTATTGTGGATTTCTTTGATGAACTGAAAACATTGTCTTCAGGGTATGCCAGTTTTGATTATGAAGAAAGTGGCTACGAGAATACAAATTTAGTAAAGGTATGTATGTTCATAATATTAAGTTTCTTTTTTATTCGAGCAGTACAAAAGTAAATTGTTTTTGGCTGATCATCATTTTTTTTAACAAGCAACAATTAGTTATTGGTGGGATGATAAATATCATGTTTTGTCATACATGATATGATATGAATTGACTTTTCGGTAGGGACTGCATTAGTAATTTATGAATTTTTTAATTACAGCTAACAATCCTGCTTAATGGTCAGGAAGTAGAAGAATTCACCACCATTGTAAACGCTAGTCGAGTAAGAACGGTAGGGCAAAAACTCTGCACTCGTTTAAAGGAAATGCTACCGCCACATCAATTTCAAATTGCCATTCAAGCAACAATTGGAAGCAAAGTCATTGCAAGGGAAACAATTAAGGCGTTGCGAAAAGATGTTACAGCTAAATTGGTAAGTCATTGCTTATGAATGAATTTAGTTATATTTCATATAATGATGACCACAATTTAATGAAAACAATTTCTGCTGACAGATTGACAAATTAAAAATAACTTCTATATACAATGAATTGGAAATTCTTTTGCTTTATAACAGAAATGAAATTGTACGTCATGAATTCTTTACGTGTACATAAAGTTCTGTCAATGTGTTCCACACATTTGTTTAAAATACTAGCAATTCAAGAATATTTAGAGTGGGGTTTGTTATTTAAAAACTAACGTTACTCCAAAGTTTTGTAATTTTAAGTTTCTACATATAATTTATATGTCATTTACCTAGTTTTTCATTATAGAAATTCAAATTCTATTAAATCAGCGAGTTGTGGATCTTATACGATTGTTAAATGTTGTATTTTCTTTTATATTTTAAGTATGGAGGAGACATAACGAGAAGAATGAAGCTATTGAAACGCCAATCTGAAGGCAAAAAACGATTGCGAATGATTGGAAATATTACTATTCCCAAAGACACATTCATTCGCATTTTGAAAAAATGAAAGGTGCTGAACACATGAATTATAATTGTAATGTTTGAATTACAGTGCTGAATTAATAATGTCTTTGTAAAATAAATTGCTGTTATAGATTTTTATATTACGTTGTATGAATTTTGACATACATGCATTATACGACAAACCATTTGCTAATTGCAGATTCATTTAAGATTTTAGGAATGCAAATACACCCATACCTCGCTTTATGGCCCAGATACGTTCTTGAAAAGTTGGTCGTAAAGCGAAAAAGCCGCATAACGAATCAATTCTTATTGCATTGTGATTTTCATTTTTTTTTTTTTTTTTTTTTAAACAAAGTGAAACCCATAAGTTGTTTTATTATTAGCCAAATCCATATCCTTTATTATTGGCCATTTTCTTTAATGACAGCATTTTTTGGCCGTAAATCGAAACGGTGCCATAATTAAAAGCCGTATAAAGAGCGGCCGTAGAGCGAGATATAGGTGTACAACTACCCAGCAGAAAATATCATGCAAAATATTTAAATATAGTGCCATTTTTTACAATCCAATCAAAAATTATGATGTTTATGGCAGTATTTGGATGGCAGAATAACTGCATTCCTAAACTGCA
>JAQGBW010004848.1:0-13019 GCA_034698625.1 Julus scanicus
CCACACATGTTTGGTGAAACAAGCTAAAAACATTGTTCTCGTGTTTTTTGTGTATGTTTGGTGTGTATGTTTTTTTTCCCTTGGTGGATACGTAGCTTTATAAATGTGTCGTTTGCTTGGCTATTTTGTCAGGAATAGTTAGAAAAAGTTACTCTCGGGAAATTTCCACGCAGTCTGAGTTCCTCGTGCTTGTATTACTTTTTGGAATACATTTTGGCAAAAACGCAACTCGTGACGACCTGTTCGAGATATATGTTTATTACAAATATAAACGTATAAAAATGTACATTAGGAAGTGTTAGATTAGTATAGTGACATGGTTAAAATGGTTACACAAATTCAAAAAGAAACGTTAGCTTTATCGGAAGAAACTTGTTCTCAAGATGTAAACTTATTGCGTCAATCTACGCGTACAACAATTATTGAAACGTGTTAAATTCATTTTAGCATCCCCGAGGTTTAATCTGATAGTATAAAGTTTGGCAAAATTCATGCAAATCAAAAGCAGAGAAAGTTTTAAAAGCAAGTTCGTGCATGTCTGCCACCTTCTCTATAGTTCAACTACGAGAATCAGTTTTTTTTTTTTGTCCTACCTCCGGCGAGTACATCAATCCACGTAAGAAAATAACAGAAAACAGTTTTTCGAGATAAAATTGGTATTATTTTGTTTTTCTGGCAGAGAAACTTGAAAAAATATCTGCAATTATGAAAATTTTTTGAAGAAGTTCCTGATGTGTTGCCATCATCTCCGGCTTGTTTCCGTGGGTATTTTCCTACGTATTGCACCGTAACGAAACACTGTAATCCACGCATGAGAAACCAACAAATTTCACAGGTTTTTCAGATAACAATTTGATAAAAAAGAGAAAATAACTTTAAAAAAACCCGACAAATTAGTAAAAACTTCAGAAATTGAACGCGTTATGTATAGCAAACGGCTAATCACCAGACGGCTGTCGGCTTACATGTATCCACCGTTCGAGATATTTTTTTCTCGTTTTTCGACGTATTGGTGTGTGAAAAGCGCGGTGCAAAAGCTCCGACATCTTCGGTGATACGCGGTAGAAGAGGATGGACTAGTTTCCGCGGACTTTTATACCCAAAGCTCGTCGTGGCTGGTCGCCAAGCCTCGGCTAGCTGCCGTACGTAATAACGCATAGGCGGCCATCTTGCTTTACGACATGACGTCAGAGGCGATTGACGTCACGAATGGCGTCACGTAATCAATGACGTCAATGAAAGAGGCTCTACGATAGCTGTCACACGACCTCATTTTCAGCCGCTAAATTTAGACGAAGACGCTTCTTGATAAACGACTAAAAAAAACCTAAGAATGAGACGGAAATAGGCCGCTTTTCATGAATGGAGCTATGATTCATATTCGCACACCTCCGGCCGCCGTGACGCTGACACAACAACTTCACCTCCACATTCCGGACGCGTGCAAATATATTTACGTAACGTTTATTTTAGTCATAGTTTTCACAAAGCTTAGGCTATACTTTTACTCGTACGTAAAGGCCGATGTCAAAATTCCTACATTTTTGACGTATTTGTATTCCGTACTTGTTTCAAATTTGAGTATGCGCGAGACAGTGGAATGAAGTGACGTCACTTTCGCGTGCATACGTTTGAAAATGGAATTGAGGCGTTCTTATTTCATTTCATCAACGCTGATTATGCTAATCAAATTGGGTGGATAGATAGTAAGTTTATAAGTTTATTTAATACAACATAAACATTACTACTAGAAGTAAGAGCTCCAGATTGTTTTAGCTGCCAATCGTAAAGGTAATCATCGAAAAATAATTGGAATTCTACGTGTCAGCTTCGTTGCGATGGGACGCCAAAAACAAATTCCACGATATTTTCATGAATTACTCGAATATTTCTGGACATTTGTCGCTACTTTTTATTAATCGGTAGAAACTCTGTTTTTGTTTCGGCGTGGATCGAGCTTATGTAATTGCTCAATTGGAAAAGAATAGACTTCCACAAGAAAAGTAGTGGTCATATTTCGTGAACATTTCTATAATATATGCAATGACAGGAACTATACTTTAAATATATAAATAACAGGAAATCTCTATATTGTATTTTAACATGCTTTTACCAAAGTTTAACCTACAAGTTTTAGTAGGACAAATTCGTTGAAACCGCTTTCCATGGGTTTTGAATTCGCCACTTTTTTCGAACAGTATGTCACCATTCGTTATCAGAAGCGCCGTTGAACCCGGAAGGGAACGTTCATAAATAATGTATGCGTCATTCAAATGTACAACATTTTTATTCAAATTGTATACAAATCAGAAGGAATGTTATAACGCAAGGATGATCTCGTTGAACTTCACCCTTGACCCGCAGCGCCATCTGTGATGGAAGAAAAAGTATAGGTCAAAGGTCAATCTCAATACACATGTTTAAACCTGTCGAGATGATCTCATTGAATTCTTTACCTTGCAGGGAAACCTGTAGATGAAGACCGTGGTAAATCTGGAGTACCAAGATGGTAAGCTAGTACATAATCTGCCAGAAATTCAAATGGCATACGACTGGTCTTAGTCTGGCCCTTTCACCCAACGGGGCCAAAGGGCACACAAGCCCCTCCACCTCGCCAAGGTGCCAGTCTTTCGGAGAGGCCTCTCATGCCGTAGAAATTAATATAAAAATACTGATGCTGACATACTAAAATGGAATCTTGGCGCCAGATTCAATTTTAGATTTGCAGACTTGTTCAGCGCGCAAAATTTTGGATATTACGGAATGAGAGGTCCATACACAAAGTATGGAAGTTAGTATTACAACACACAATGACATAGGAAATATAACATAAAATGGCCATTAAAAAGGATAAACTGCAGTGACTTCTTTCGTAGGATGCATCGTTGGAGCTCTATGATGTCCGATGGCCATCTGTCCAACGAAGACCTAAACTAAGAGAGAAAAAAAAAAAAGAAGAAGCCGCTTAAGTATCTGCAAACACACAATTGTCAAATTGGACGAGTACTTAACTTATCCACAATCTTCGGTGTCATTCCAGGATACGGCCTCGGACACCTTGGGTCCTCTGCGTTGTCCGACGCCCATCCGTCCATGGTGGACCTAGCTAAAAAACAAAAAAACAAAAGGGAAGAAAACTTTTTAGCATCCGCAAACACAAAATTGCCAAATTGGACGAATACTTAACTTATCCGCAGTCTTCGGTGTCATTCCAAGAAACGGCTCCTGACACCTTGAGTCCTCTGCGTTGTCCGTCGACCATCCGTCCATGGAGGACCTAAGAAAAAAAAAAAAAAAAAAAAAAAGACTCTTTAGCATCCGCAAACACAAAATTGCCAAATTGGACGAGTACTTAACTTATCCTCAATCTTCGGTGTCATTCCAGGATACGACCGTGACACCTTGGATCCTCTGCGTTGTCCGTCGATCATCCGTCCATGGTGGACCTAAGCTAAAAAAAAAAAAAAAAAAAAAAGGGAAGAAAACTCTTTAGCAGCCGTAATCACAAAATTGTCAAATTGGACGAGTACTTAACTTATCCGCAGTCTTCGGTGTCATTCCAGGATACGGCCTCGGACACCTTGGGTCCTCTGCGTTGTCCGTCGACCATCCGTCCATGGTGGACCTAAGAGAAAAAAAAAAAAAAAGACCTCTTTAGCATCCGTAAGCACAAAATTGTCAAATTGGACGAGTACTTAACTTATCCACAGTCTTCGGTGTCATTCCGAGATACGACTCCTGACACCTTGGGTCCTCTGCGTTGTCCGTCGACCATCCGTCCATGGAGGACCTAAGCTAAAAAAAAAAAAAAAAAAAAAGGAAGACCTCTTTAGCAGCCGTAAGCACAAAAATGCCAAATTGGACGAGTACTTAACTTATCCATCGTCTTCAGTGTCAATGCAGGATATGGCCGCTGTCATCTTGGAGGTCCTCTGACACTCGTGACATCCGTTGTCATGTCTTTGGCACTATGAAGTAATAAACAGAAAACAAGGGATTAGTAGAAGTGAAAACAACAACGAGTGACACGCGAAAACCCCTACATCGCGACGCATATACCGGTATAGCGACCTTAAAAGGCTCATTGGTAAGCTTTTTTTAAGGATTTTATGCATTTGTAAGGCTTTTTAAGCCTTTGTGCTCGTCAGCACTGCATTCAAAACATGGCAAACATTCCCCCAAAAAAGGTTAGTAAATGTACACGTATATACACAATATTTCTTAAAACTATATAACGAAGACGTCGAATCTGTGGCGATGTCTTCTTCTTGGTATCTGAAATGTCTGAAAAAATAACAAACAAACAAAAAATTAATAATAATCGTGTTAAAACAATACGATAATCGTAATAATAATATCAAATAAAATTCAAAAAATTCCAGATGACGCATTCCATCCTTCATAATTCTTATTTCAAGGTCATTTCAACATTACTTGCACAGTTTTTGTTTCGTTTAATTGAGTATTATAACTAATTTTTATTTTTTTATAAACAGTGGTCTAAATATTTTAAATCATGTATGAATTCATTTGATCAATATACTTTTGTATTTCATCTATTTTTCAGGAAAAAATCGATAAAATGTAAAAAGAATGAAAGGGGAGCTCGCTACTTACGTGTGACCTTTACAACAGCACGAAATTTGTGTTTGAATACCGAAACACTTTCTTGGGCAAGTTAAATTCAGGCTTCTTCTTTTATACAAAGCGCCGTAATTTTAGTTTCTAAATGCGCTTTCAAGGTGACAGCTACTTCGATTGGATTTATTTCGTTGGGTAAAGCGCCGTTATCCCTGAGCGCATGATTTTGATTTTGCTTATTACAGTGATTATGTTAACATCCACTCGAAGCTATGAAGAATTGTAAGTTGATTCAAATTTCACGAATTTCTAGCGTTAATTTGTGAGATTTTATGCATTGACAGCTCAAATTTCATACATTTCCTCCTTTCTGTACGGAGCTTTCAGTAAAAACTGCCACCTAGCGCCTAAAATACGTATAACCGCTGAACGATACTCTGCACATATGTTGCTAATTGCAGGGTGGCACACCACTGCTTATTAGTCTAATGTGGACCCTCTGTTTGAAAGGCGTAAAAACATCTTTCTGTTTATCTAACCAGAGGCGCACCTCAGCTTTTATTGGCTCTTTTTTGGAAGGCTTTCTTGGCCATTTTTGGAATGCGCATTGTGCAATGGCGCTTCAGGCACTGACCCTCGTAGTCATATGATTTCGTTTTCAATGACCGTGAGGCTGAGTTTCTGCTTTAATTTACAGATTTCTGTTGAAAATGTTCGATTATAACAGTTGGAAAACGAGCGAAAAGTCCATCCACGACACCGGGCAACAGAAACAGTCGTTGAGGCGACTGGAAGTGTCGTTAAACAAGTGCATCAACGTAGTCATCCCGCTGCACGTTGAGATACTCAACAAGCATAAATCGAACATCGAAAAGGTAGGCTTAACGGGCCGTTAACAATGCCTCGTGATAACGAGCGTTAAACTTGTGTTTAATGGGGAGGAAATTGATCGCTTTGTATCGAGAATTTAGGGTTAGAAAATCTGCTGACCCGCGTGGGCTCATTCATAAATTCCGTCATTAAATACATTTCTTTGAGTTATATCTAAATTGGGTCTTAAAATGTTTAAAAAATGCTAATTGTCCATTAAACACGGTGATGCATAAACGAAGTTTAGGTTTTAACCGTTATATTGTTATCAGTTTTTTTTAAAAATGACGTCGTTATGAACGACCCCCTAACATGTGATGGCCCATCTGGTTGAGCAATGAAAAATGAAGCATTGTTAATGGGTGAAGTGAGATAAAGACCCTACGAGTGAATGAACTTTGGGTCCTTGCCATAGCTTTTCATGAATCCTGTAAAATATTTATTCATCCATGAAGTTTCGGGAGCTCAAAGAATGGAAGAACATCCTGCGGGAACAGGTGAATGCCGGTCGGACGGTGGAACAATTAAAGGCGGATATTTGGTCTCTGGATCTCCTCAGGAATCAGGTGGCCGAAGAGGATCTCGAAGAGTTCGACAAGCGCACCAAAAACTCGCAAAATCTGGTGAACGAAGCCGTCAGGTTATTTATCGGTGAGCTTTTGAGCATTTTAGAATTGATGAAATAAGATAGATTCCGGCAAACGATTAATCTCGTTTTCCGCAGAGGATAGCAGCCATACATTTGATCTCACGACGCATCCTATAACGTTCGACGATGACGTATGGTCCGACGATTCGGGTAAAATATTTTTGCCACATTCTAAAAACTTCAAAACGAGAGAATATGAAACGACGGACGTGTTGCTTTCAGGACCAGATACCAACCTGCAGGAGAAGTTGTTTCAAATGAGGCAGGAGTCGATCATGGAGGAGAAGCTGGAGGAGCATAGACTCGTAGCCGCATCGTGCGATCAACTAGTCAAAGTTAGTCGTCGTTAATCCGTTGGCGGATCATCTTCTTTGCCCGTGTCATTAATCGGGGAAACGTTTCTATTCCTTTCTAGGATTTGCAGGATTTTCACGAAATTATGACCACGTTCGCAGCGTGCGTGCATGTGAGTCGTACTTCTCGATATTAAAAGGGGAGGGGGAAATGAAAATATCTTCATTTTAATGCTTATTTACGTTTGTTTGCCCGTTAGAAACAACAAGAGGCGGTCGATCAAATAGAGGAACACATCGAATCGGCTCAAGTGAACGTTGCGGAAGGAAACCGTTTCTTAGCGCAAGTACGTAACACGACCAATCGATGCGGGGCGTTCGACTCAAATCCACGAAATTTAACCAAAATTATCTTTATAGGCTGTCAAATATAAAGCGGCCTTGTATCCCGTTACCGGAGCCGTGATCGGCGGCTGTCTCGGCGGTCCTCTCGGCCTGTTGGTGGGCTTGAAGGCCGGGGCTGCGGCTCTCGCCGTGGGTGGGTTAGTAGGTAGGCCTCTTTTTTTATTATTACCATCACGTAGCGGTCAGCATTTCAATGTACAAATAGACGGCAAGATTTGTAGTATGAGAAACCGATTTATCTTAGCTTAAACTCCGACAATGGAGCGTGTCCCTAACTGATCGATTGCGCAAGTACGAATTGCGATACTACAAATCTGGCCGGAATCTTCTATAAAAACTTGACCGAGATGTTTTAAATAATAACGGGCTCTCCGTCTAGGTTTCCAAGGCGGCCGGCTTCTTAAGAGGAAAGTCCACCGGACATCCGACACGGAACTGGACGACCTCACGAGTCTGAACAAACGAGCCTCTTCCCTTCCAGATCTGAGAACTGTCAGCGAAGAACGCGACGGTGCCCCATCATGATCACAAATTTTAATCTCGGATTTTACTACTAAAGTTAAATAAATATGTTTTTTATTGTCCGTTAAGGTCACTTTGTGAGAGATCAGTAAATTATGCAATCGGAGAGGCCGCGAGGCATCACAATTCGGAACGGGATTCTTCCGGACGGGTCGTCGAGTCCGAACCGGAATCGCCGCCCGTTTTCGCGCGGATCTTTATTAGAGTCTGGTACGCATCCTGATATTCCATGAATCGGACGTGCGCCTCTTCCTTCTTCGCGGCGTCTTTGTGCCTGTCAGGATGCCACTCTTTGGACAGTTGCCGCCAACGGGCTTGGACCTCCGGCTTCGTCGCGCTTTCCGGTAACCCCAGCACCTACGAGATCAAAAAAAAAAATAACATTAAGACGTCCTCAGTGATCCGAGTTTTAAAATGGGGCCGAGAATCACCTTGTACGCTCTTCGTTCTCCGTGCGGATCCAGTTGATCGATGATTTGCTCGTATAATTTATGCCAGCCATGGGCTTGGTAGAAGTTGTAGAGCTGCTGATAGGTCTCTTTCAGCTCCTCCCACATGGGACTGTTGAGGAAGTTGATGGCGGCATCGCGGAACTAAAATTTGGAAATTTTTTAGTATTTCACCTCGGGACGATGTCCGGGAATCTTCGCGACATCCTTACCTTTATGTTCTCGCCGTGTTTGTCCACAACTTCCGCGTTGAAGTACAAGCCGGATGCCAGGAGAAGACCGTAGACTAGCGCGCAGGAAAACAACACCGTGATGCGCCTGTAAAGGAGGAAGCGGATGCTCGAGAAACACGCTCTCGGGTCTCAGTTTCAACGCTCGACTCACCGGCACAATCCGTGTTTTTCCTCCTCCTCCGTCTTTCGCCACTCGCGGGACTTGAAGGCAAAGGCGCAAGCGGACGAAAAGGCGCACCAGAACATTCCTTTCGGCATGTCGTCGTACGCGAAGTACCAACTGATGGCCGTGGACACGAGGGTGGCCTTAATGTCCCCTCGCTCGTGGCCTATGTTGCCCACGGTATGGACACCTAAGAAGAGGAATATCGATGACGGACCACTGATGATGGAGGGACCCGTGTCTCGAGGGATTACGGAGTCACGAGGACTCACCTATGCTGATGGCGATGGGCGTCAGGAACGTAAGGAGGTTAACGTAAGACGGTAAATAATCTTCGTTAGGAACGGCGCTGTAGAAGACGAGGCCGAAGACGTAGCCCAGAAGGACCTCGCCGCCGAACCTGGCGATGGAAAATGGAGGCTGCGAGAAGAAATTTAATGGCGAGTTTTTTTTTTTTTAGTGAGCCGCTCTGCTTGTTGCATTAATCGCTGCGTTTTGATTTATTCAAACTAACAACCTAAGATTTAACTCATGCATATTAGTGTGCCACTCTGCGTGTAGCATTAATCGCAATTAATGCTACACGCAGAGAATGCCAACGAAAAACCTCAAATTTGACCAATGCATATTAGTGTGTCCCTCTGCGTACAGCATTGCAGGAGATCTGACTGAAAACCTCAAATTTGGCAAACGCACATTAATGTGCCACCCTGCGTGAACACTAAAAGTCGCATTGAACACGATTACGCCATTTAAGCAATGGTCATTTAATTCGCCCAATAGGTACTAGTGCGTCATTCAGCGGATAGCTTAATCCACGCCCAGATGTCACAGCACCGATCACAGACGGCAACCATCGCCACCTACGGGCGCACGTGCACAACCAAAATTCGACATTCCAAAAATCATTTCTAAACCGTTCCGCAGAGAGGCTAGATGTCCACGTTGCCGTGGCAACTGGGGTCGTCCGCGAATTTCGAACGTATGTCTTATTATACTATATTACCTTTGATTTTGTTTTCATGCGTTTGTCCAGTTTCTTCCGTTGTCGTTGGTCGGCGTTGGCCTCGCCCACGTAGGCGGGAATCCTAAACAAGTCTCGCAGATATCCGAAGCCGAACCCGTTGACCGTGCACCAAGAGGCGAAGGCGTGGCGATCGCGATCCAAGTAAAAAAGGTGAAGGCCGAAAAAACCTCCGAACAGCCACAACAGGTAGGCGATCCACGTTCGCTTGACCATCGCTACGCTGCAGCCGGTCGTTCGTCCACCACTTCTACTGCTGCTAGTTGAATTCGCGTGTCGTGTCCTCGTTGCTGCGCTCAGTGAAAGTCGACACCTGTGTCAATTGTGTCAGAAGCATCGTTTTCCCCCCCACAACTACTAAGTACGTAAAGAACACGTTGACACCTGGCTAAACCTGGCGGGGAAAGTTCAGAAAGTCACGGCAATAGGACCGAAAGGGAGAATCGGGAACCTGCACCAGACACCGGGGGACGACCATGAAGAACGAAAGGGCCATCGCCTCGACTGGATCGACCTTATTCGAAGTAAATTTTGTTTAATTGTGATACATGTAAATTTTACGGAGCCTCGTGAAAAATCAAGCACTCAACAGTGTATTCATCTCAAAAGGGCCTCATTGTGTAATTTTCAACACCTAAAACGACGAGAAAGCGTTGCGTTAACTTTCTTTTTTTAACTTCACGATTTTCGTGAGCCTTCACGAGACTCCGTAAAATTAAGGGCTGTGTTGAAAAGCCCTAGACCTGCTGGGAAGACCTGCAGGCCCAATGCAAAAGTATTTTTTCCCAACGATAGCAAACTCATAAGTGTTATTTGGTTCCCCAAAATGGCCGAAAACCTTGACATTATCAAGGATGAAAAGATGATCGAACGTATTTTTTGTTAGCTCCCCAACAGGTGTTCGTAAACAGGATAGATGAGATCGTAAACTCAACAAGCGGTTAGTGAAAGTGAATTTTAAGTGAAATCGACTTCTGAATGCATTGCTAATTTGGCATCCAATCGAGGGAATTGTTGTTACTATTCAAAGCATCCATATTTTACGGAGCTCTGTGAAGGCTCGATCAAGGGCACTCGAAAGTGTATTTTTCTCTATAAATCTGTCAGAAAAAGAGCTTTTAAAAACGTTTCATATCCTTCGTGAGTCTTCTCGAGCTTCCGTACAATTTCGATGTGTTCGAAAGGTCCTCTAAGCTGTGTGTTGAATACTATTTTAGGACCTTACGCGATGATAAGGCCTATATTAATTCAAATTCGTGATTCAAAACCTTGAAATATATTCGTCTATTTTCGAAACAGGTTCGTATTTTTTTTATTATTTTAATTGAACTAAATCCGGTTATGTAGAACATGAAATTGCGAACGTTCCATTTTCGAGCGTGTTCCAATTTCCGAATTAACGAGAATATATATTTAAAGCAAAAGCAAAACTTGTATGAATATATTTAGATTATTTCGAAATAGCCGACCTTTGTCTCATCATTTTTACCAACGTCTTTAAAATTTTATTTACAATAGCAATTAACGAGAGTTTAACAAACCGCTAATCGACGATTAAGTATTTTATAGCCTCGCCAAGACCTCGTCCTCCTATTTTTAGTGTTTTTTGATACTTTCCGAATATGCGCTAATTGTCATTAACATCTTCCAAGAAATGCCAAGAAAGTCAAATAAAAAACTAATTCGTTAACCGAAATTTGAAATTTAAAAAATGCTAATTTGCATTCGAGTCACGATTTATGAAAGAAACAATTATAATATAAAACGAGGTCGTTGCATAAAATTAGAAAAGCAGCCTCGTTTTAGGACACTCTTATACGAAAATGGTTTCGCCTTCACTCCATTCTATTTCAGTATTTCGTTAATAATTTCACTAATTTCTGTTGTTTTTAACGGGTTTTGTAAATGTTACTTCTGAAAATTCACTTCGTAGGTATATATTCCGTGCTTCGAATTTTATTTCTGCGCGATGAACGTAATTTATTTCATCACTAAGCCTAGTTAAGTATTCGTATCACTTCTTATATAAATGCTTTTGTAGGATTTAAGGATTTCTCAATGTACTGTAAATGGTCATTCTCAGCAAAATACATAAACAAAAGATTGTTTCGTAAACAAAAATGTGTTTGTTGACACGACGATCGAATGTTTTTGTTTACAAGTTTTAATGTATTGCGAAACTTTTGTTTTCACCAAAATTCTACAAAATAACGTCTATTTTTAAACGAAATAATATGACTGACATTGGGTCCACAAGATCTGGAAAACCTGGAATTTTCTGGAAAATTGGAATGACCTGGAATTTCACCTATGTAAGTTTCAGATTTATACAATTCTCGGATTTTTGAATTTGAAATTTGAATCCGAATAATGAAATTGAAATCATTAAAAACACGATTTTCTATTTTTCTACGATGAAATTGAAATCATTCTGCAGCAAAATTGCATTTTTCGGGAATAAAAATCCGATTTTCCTGCAGTAGAAATCTGATTTTCTGTGGTGAAAATGCTATTTCGTCGAATCGTTGAATACATTTAATTTTGAAGTTATTTCAACATGTAAAGTCCGTTAAGGTCCTTAAGATTGTTGAATTTCTGAATTTCTCTTATATAAAAAACCCCTTTTTTGTGCATGTTTGACCCCCGACGTGAGGTGACTCGGAGGTCGTGTCTATTTTCGAACGTCGCTGCTTGACCTTCACATTTTCTCCTTCTTCCGTAATCGAGGTCAATGACATTGACAAATGTATTAACAGGTATTTATCGAAGAGCAGCGCCTCCTGGTGGACAAAACAACTCAACTTAATTCACTTTCTCTCCGTTTATTCGGTTCATTAGACGAGTGGAAGCCCGAGAGTCAACACCAAAAACAGTGGTCAAGAGTTAAAGAGTGGACACACGGCACAGACGCAAAACTAAAGAGTGGACACAACAATTAAAAGAAAAGTTGAAGAGTGGACACAACGCAGGCGCAAAATTAAAAGAGTGGACACAACACAAGATAGTGAAATGGAGGAGCACGTCGTCATCTACGTCCTGGTCATTTTGTTCAACGTCTTCATTTACTTGGTCAGTCTCACTGGGACCTTGGCCGATCAGCTGCTGGTCGACGTCAGGTTCAGACCGGAAGTATGCACCAACAGAACCGGAAGTGGACAATACGTAACCTATCACTACGTGTGCAGGAACCAACGAGGGAAAGTGCTGGAAAACACGTAAGTTAAAAAACTTTAAATAAGCTTGAAAAAGGTCGTAGGAGACGTTTGGTGTGCCGCGACATTTTTAACCACTATTAAGTTGAAAAAGTAGGGGAGGCCGGGGCACAGTGGGTACATTTTTTTAGAATTCGTTTTTTTTTTTGGGAGAAATATTAAAATATTTAACTCGTAGCATTTTAAAAGAATATCGCAGTAATCTAAGAGCCTTCATAATCTGTATACATTTCGTCATCGTTTTAGAGCTGCTAGTTTTTTTCTTATAAAAGATTAAATTTGGTCGCGCAGACTGCCCCACTGTGCCCCATTACTGGGGCACAGTGGGTCATGGCACGGAGTACAGTGGTCCACGCGAAATTAACACACATTTTACGAGAAAAAAACCACCACATTGATTGTGTTTAATTCAGCACGTCAATTTAAAAGTCAGAGTAAAAATTACAAAAACGATTAAAATTAACCGTAATTACGGCAGTTTTCATATTTTCACCGCTTACTCGTCCAAATGTGGTTTTTTTCTGTGATTGCGAACCATTTTTACTTTAAAACGTAAATTTAAACATTGTTTTTGTTTAAAGTTATGATTAATGAGAAAATATACAAATATTTTTCCAA
>JAQGBW010004849.1:0-13017 GCA_034698625.1 Julus scanicus
GATTATGAAACATGTTATAAGCATCCATAGCATGAACAAGGTGGTGGGGTGAATATAAATTTTACATACTGTATATGCAATAGTGCAAAACATTTATGAACATAATAGAGGCCAGGATCTACATTATGTTTAGCGCCCTCTGTGGTAGTTTTAGGGTCTTTCTTGGGGGGACAGGCCAAAAACGTGTCATTGAGTTACACGTGTTTTTTTCAAAAGAGTTTTCGAACATTATGAAGTGGAATTGTTGTGTACCATGTTTTAAAAACAACTTTAGGAACGTCAATTCCAAGATTTCATACCACAGGATCCCTAAAAACTCCGATATAAGAAAGAAATTTATTGCATGTATGGAAGTGAAACAAGTGGTGACATTCAAATAAAACGCCGTTTTGTTTAAATAAAACGGTTTGCACGTGGCCTACACGTTCTCAAAGTGGAATTTCCACTCTCAAATTTCAAAAACTAACGTTAAATTTTTCAAATATCACAAAAATCCGTTCCTAAAAGAGCAAAATCAATGGAACTGCAATATGGACGACGCTGGGCTGTTCCCCCAGCAAATTTGACCACTAGAGGCACTCATGCATGGCACATGCGCCTTTCTGTAATGTAGACCTCTTCTATTCAGAACCGATTACCATAATCTCTCAAAACAAAACAAAATATATATTCAAATAATTTTAACATGACCAGGACATTAATGTCCTAAACGAGGTAAATTTTGTGCTAATCACATCCCTGACCAACATTCAAGACTTCAAGAATCCATGATTCATTTAACTTTAAGAATTCGGCATTCTATGTGTATTATGGCAATTAGCATTATTACTCCATAAGTAGTTATACATTTTTACCAAAGTGCTAAAAGCATTTTAACATGCACGTGCTGGTATGTATGTGCTAGAACTATAACTTTTTAATATTACAGCACAAAGTTACAAAAGTACCACTTCAGGAGTAAAGGAAATTCCAGGGCCTTCAGGACGTCGAAATTCCATGACTGCATGGGGATGTTGCACCAGGTTATGACAAATACAATGTTTCTAATTTAAGTCCAGATTTAAAAGTGATGAAATGGAATCTGTGCATTGCGCGGTATAGGAGGATTGACAGGTCCCAGGATTTTCAAAGGCTTAGGAAAAATTAAAATCATGCAAGGATTGTAGAAAATGCCTCGATAATTCCTCTGGAAATTGACCACGACCTATACCTCCTTCATCGCTGTCACATCTTTCTATTTTACAATATCAAAAACGAATCAATGCATGCATTCAAGGGATTTGAAAGCAAAAATTGTACACTTAAAGCCAGGGGGAGGGGGAGGACAACTTTCAATATTATTCGATTTGTAAAGTTCTGGAAGTTAAATGGGTTCTTAGCATCTTCCTCATGCGTATGCACCCTGCACACATTCCCAGATACCAGATTCACTGGTCACAACTTCTTATGACAAACTAGAATTACCGGACTTTTATTCATGTTTTATGCGTTATTTCGTTAAGTGAATGCCATGACCTATACTAGTCCACGTGTTGCGTTTTTTTTTTAGAAATATATAGGACCACAAATGTAAAATAAACCAGTTGCTTGGTTGGGAGCAATATGGTTGTCAGCAGCATGCATTTGGCGACAATGCAGGTGATCTGACTTCCTGGTTACACGCGTTCGTTTAGGGAAAAGTTGACAGGACATCGACCCTAAACAGGTCATTTTTTGACAAATATAACATCAAATTCAAGTTTTATTCTGGTAAGTGCAAATTCATTTTGCAAGTTTTGGAAATGTAAGGCCATAAGAGGATCATCGAAACAACTTGTAATTTTTCAAACGATTGTTGACTGTTTTTTTCTATGTTATGTATGCTAACTGAAATGTGATAAATTTACACAAAATCAAAAACTTGGTTTATACGTGCAAATTAAAGAGTTCAACGATGTCTCACTTTATCACCTTTTTTTTAATTTTGATTTTTTTTACTATATATGTACATATACAAATTTCTCCACGTAGTAGAAATTCTAATAACCAGTTAAGAAAATTGATCTTTTTTAAATTTTCAATTTATTTTTTGATAAGAAATTTTGGAAATAATGCTCAGTTTTCAATTATCACTTATTCATAAACAAACATTTACAAAATTTAAATATATTCTGAAAACCTATAATTCTATATTGCAAGAAACTAGTATAGATAAAGAATATTTTGTTTTTAAAATTTTTACATTGCGTAGTTAGACTAGAAATGACTGTATTATCTGGATTCAAACCTAGGTCACTAATGTGATCTGCATTCAGCATATATGTTATGTACATGTACATGGCGAATAAGGGCATTTTAATGAGATATTAACAAAAAACATATTTAAAATGTAAATAATTTGAAAAAAAAAATGTTCAAATCAATACAGATTGCTATTACAAAAAATATTATAAAATTATTTTTTTTTGAAAATTCCACAAATTGAATAAATTCAATTTCATCCAATTGTTGTTTGAAAAGTTTAATGCACAATGGGCCATACATGTTATTTACAACTATGTCATCATACCAATGTACATACACAGCACCCAGAAACAGCGCTTTAAAAAAAAACATAGTACAGAATTAATAACCTTTGCCAATGATTGGGAAAGCGGTATGTCTCAAGCTGATTATTGGCGCATTGCTCCCTCCCGAAAAAAACAACAGCTCAAGAGACAAGAAATAGTCGAGTGGATGCAAAAAGTAATTATTTGCCAACGGTCCCTTTCTAATGACATTGTAAAGAGCGTTATTGATGGTTAATAAAGGGAGCGTTACCTTCGTCATCTTGAGAGTGCTATTTTAATAAGCGAGTACCGTCGAATCCGTCGCAATTAAATATCATTATATGGGTGAATATAAATGAAAGTAAATGAAAACGTTCTTTGTTAGCACCGCAAAAACCGTAGCGCAGGGTGAAAGTGCCCTTTGGCGGCTAGCGCCCGGCGAAGATAATTAACCTGGCTGCCAATTGCCCAAATATAAACAGAAGAGCTCCATTTTGCCCCTCACTTTGGCTCGAAAACCACACACACGTACACACCTGAGGTCCCGAAGGGAACCAGTTGACGTGGGGGATACGTGCCAGCTACTGGGTGCTAATTGGCGGTGCCGGCTTTGATTTCGGTCCAGAAATTCATCTCGGCCACATGTTACCTGCTGTAAAATTGCTCGAAATTGCGAAGCCAAATCAACCCGCTGAGCAATAATAAATAAACCAGAAAACGATGTGGAGAGGAACATTTTCCCTGTTACAAATTTGGGAATTGCACGTGACAAGCTATATCTTGTTCTTAGTGTGTGGGGCCGGTTAAGTTGGCGGACCGCCTTGGGAGGCTAATTTGAGGAACAAATTCCATTATTTTTATGCTTGAATATGCCCTATGAGAACTGAGAATGCGCACAAAGCGGATGTGACGTGAACTCTGATGTTACTTTGTTCTTTCGACACGAAATCATGATTAGCGACTTGGTCAGTTATATAAGGATATTATCATGTCGTTTATTAAATCCAATATTAATTGTGACATTTTTAAGTGGATACCAATAAGGATTAAGCTAATGATGCTGCTATATGTTCAATTTAAAATGAATCATTTGCCAACAATTAACACAATTGCAATTGTATATTAGAATCTCTAAAGATAAGATGAAGTGTGTATGTATATGTCTTTTTACGAGCATGGTCATCTTGTTAAACGAGAGTTAAACACACTATAGCTTTACATTAATAACATTAAACTGACGATTTATATATTAACAAAAATAAAAAGGTCGAAACGCAAGTTTTACATTGATAACGACCGAACATAAAAGTCTAATAAAAATGAAAAAGAAGTGCAATTATTGTATTAACACTTAGCAATTAACTATAATGGATGGATTTTGTCATTATTATTTTGTATGAGCTAATTGTTCCATATAAACTAAACGCCTTGTGAAATATTCCAATATCATAATTTGTATTCACATTTTTCAGTATTTTATAATCCTACGTGCTCAGAATTGCCTATATATCAAATATGAGTTACATGATAACCCAACACTTAAATCTGCATATAAAAATGATGCAATTTTAATAAGATTACAGATTCATAAAATAAGCATGTATGTACCTCAAAAAAGAGCAACGCGCCGGCGAGTGGTAATTAAATGCATTATAAGAAATACAGTCGAACCCACCTAATTGCGCAGCGATCCTGGCTCAATTTTTTGCTAAAATCCTTCAAATAGCTAGATTAGCAATGGAAAACATTTATTTTCCCAAAACATACATAGATGTGTGAACCAAATAGGGCCATGAATAGCCGTGTATAGACCATGTGGGTAATGATGGGCCAGATTATTAATTGTACCTAATAGTTAGCCATCGATGAGCCAGATTGAAAATACAAGTAGGGGAGACCGGGGCACAGTGGTACAAAGTCTTTATATTAAAATCAGGTTTTACCAGCAACCCAATGATTTTGATTTGCAAAGAAGCTTTCTGCAGCACTCTTACATTAATTTCTGCGATCTGACACAAGTATAGAAGAAAATATTTGCAGTTAAAAGTTTTTGTTCTTAAAAAATAATTACTCAACTCGCAGTTGGATTTTTATTCTAGGTGTAATGATAAAACATTAGTAATGCTGCAAAATTCCATTGACAAGCGTATATATCCGGCTATAATTCCAAACTAAAGTTTATGTTAATTTGCCATGTCGTCAGCTGTAAGGCCTTATTCAAACCAAATTGGTTATACGGAGTTCAGTGGACCACAACATTATGGGGTACAGTGGGCCATGTGCCAGCATACCCCAATTAATGTTTTTGGTTAATATAGTTATATTTTCTCATTTACCATAACTTTAAATAAAAACCATGTTTAAATTTATGTTTTAAAGTAAAAATGGTTCACAATCACAGAAAAAAAAAACATTTGGACAAGTAAGCAGTGAAAATATGAAAGCTGCTGTAATTACGGTTAATTTTAATCGTTTTTGTAATTTATACTTGGAATTTTAAATTGACGTGCTGAATTAAACACAATTAATCAATGTGGTGTTCTTTTTCTTGTAAAATTTGTCTTAATTTCGCGTGGACCACTGTGCCCCGGTATAGGGCACAGTGGGACAGTCTGCACAACCAACTTTAATCTTTTATAGCAAAAAAACTAGTAGCTCTAAGATGCAACAAGTTACATAAATATTTTACCCAAAAAAAATGAATTCTAAAAAGTGTACCCACTGTGCCCCGGTCTCCACTACATGTGAGCTACACGTCTAGCTACGTATATATAACTGTACGTTCAAATATAATATACACTGTGTCCCAAAAAAAAACATTCTCTAAGAAAATAAATCAGAACCCATTTGGTCTACCTTTTTTTAAAAGTGAATAAAGTCCACCGTAAGTCCGTCCCTTTTCTGGAAACTATTTCAGTAAACTTTTTTCACCGTATTTTTAGTTTTCATGCAAATTTTATCGCAATACGATCTTCCTGAGTAATCGCCATGTTTGAGAAGACGATTTATTATCTCGAAGAGGGATATACCGGAAATAAAGATAAAGTCTATTGAAGTATATAACTTCAAAAATTCATTTCAATCGAATCATTTTTCACGAAGTTCAGACTTATTTTATTAGGGAATATTTTTTTGGGGACAAAGTGTATTTGCGAATAATTTAGCCATAAATGGACCATGTTGGATTGTTCCCTCTCAATGTGCAAATATCCGGTTTCACATTATGTACAAAACATAGGGTAAAAGATCAGCCGCATGGAGAATATGTGCAATTATCTGGTCTGTGCAATTAAGCGGTGTACAATTAAGTTTCGTTTTTCATAAAACTGTCAAAAAACTTTATAACATCGTTTTTTACGAAAAAAAACAAAACATGTTTAATAAGTTAAAAAGGAAAACTATGGTAATAAGATACATAATCGATGTCAAACGGTAACATCATTTAAATACCTCACTTTAAAATATATGGAAATAAAAAAGGGTGTTTTTATTTATTTTTACCATAAATATTGTAAGTGCACTATTTACGAGTCTTATTTTACGCTTTTAACTTGAAGCCTAGTCTGATTTGCGGCTGCGGTGCACCAAATGTGCGACGAAAATCGGGTTAGAAGATTTACTGCCACGAACTACAGAACTACAGCTACCAGAGACGCTATCCAACCATCGGTTTAGAAAAACTGATAAGCCACCAAAGTCGCTGAGCTATACCGTCGTTCGGTGAATAACCCTGGTTGGACAATCCGGTAAAACAACCCGGTGAACCCCCAATTAATATAAGAAGGGTGAACCATCCTTACCAAATTTATTTACATGCTTACAGAGATTAAAAGTTCTTGGGTCTTTCTCGTATCAATCAAAGTCAGGCGTCAAGAACAAAGGTTTATCAAACATACAATACAAGACGTCACCTCTATACCATGAACCAGCAAGAAATGGAAATCAGCCAATGGGACGCATTCCTATGCACCTAAACTGAGCAGCACTTGCAAAATAATGGTGAGTTTAATAACTGGACCTGGTTCAAATTTAGTCACAAAGTTGGAATAATTTCGCCTTTATGGAAAGATGTTGTGCAAAAAGTTCCACAATAAGCAACGACAATAACAAGTAGTGTTGATCTACAGTGAGTTTATGGTTGACCCTTCTGATAAACATCAATTTTACACTATGTTATTGCTTAAATACCATGACTTATGGATTTTATTATAGCTAAATCTTCAAAAAGCCATTTTAAAAGTCTATAACTTGTTAAATTTCTAGTGTTAGTTGCATGGACGACTATTGCGGTTTGACGTTTATGGAGCGCCACCTACATTAACACCTATACACTCACACCATATAACATTTGATAAATGTGCTGTTAAATTTAAATATGGACACTTTTGTAATACATGTACTCACACTATAATATATTCATATATTATACTAGTTTATCAGTTGTCAATCATGACTGGCGAGTACCTAAACGGGTATAAGACTGACAATTAAAATCTATGAATGCTAAATTACTTAACAAATGTTTAGGGAAGCAGTATAACGACCCAATTGCACATTTCATACCACTTAAGTCAGCACTTGCTGTACCATCGCAACAAACATCACTTAAACAACTGGTAATAATGTAAAAAAAGGAAAATGAAGTGATAATTTATAGAAACCCGAAAAGGAGATTTAAGAAAGTGGAATGATTTGTGGTAAACTGGTAGTAAACGATTATCATTATCGTTAATCGGGATGGTAAAAGCACACATGTATACTGTCTGGGCAGATAACTCCACCCTAAGTTCGTCCCACTTCAGTACTCTGCAAGAACCTGATGGTTGATTGACAAAATGCACTTATCAAGTTGATGAAAAGTTAAAACCCCTATGGGGCCATTCAGAAAAGACATCCTCAAGAGGGGATATATGGTGAAGGGGGGAGGGAGGGAGGGGGTCTGCTGGCATGTGGCCACCGTGTGTATACTGTTACCTTTGGGGCTCTCGGTCTCAGGGGTGGCCACTGTGGACGTCCACTAATCATGGCATTTTCCAGTTTTTGGATTTTCTGTTTAATTAAGTTTTAAAGGCAAGTGAAAGGGGAAATGGACACCAGAAGAAATGTGTCAAGTCCCAAACGTACTTGAATTCCTATCGAGCTCAGGAAATTTCCGTTTATCAGAAAAATCTGGAAAAATGTCATGGCATTGGTAGTGATTAGTGCTTGGCTATTTATAGGATGGGCGTTTGTTACGTTCCAAAATGTTCTGGACACCCTACTTCTCAACAAAAAACAACTTAAGGATGTCTATATGAGGAGAGGGGAAGGAAGTCTGGGCTAAAATGAGCAACATGTGGACAGGGGTGGGGGGTTATGTTGAAGGAATTTCGGGGACACCATTTTTGAATGGCCCCGTTACAAACTTTAACTTTCTTATTACAAAAATACACTTTGGAATTAAATCTACTGTGCATGCAGGTATATCTGTATGGCAAACTTCTATACGTATTTCAAGTCATAATTCATAGCCAATATGCAATAAATATCAACTCCTGTACTGTTCTAGATTTGTTATTAACGAAGCGTATATATATTGTAACGATACAACAATTGTAAAATATGGGCTCAGTAGGTGGATCTGCACACTGCGGGTAATATATACACAGTAAGTCTTAAATGACGTACATGTTCATAGCTTTTAAAATCGCTTCATCACAAGGGCATCTTAAAAAAGTTCAAGCTAAAACGTCAGGAATTAAAACCCGGGATTAGCAGAATAAAATACGACTGTTTGAGGATGCTACGTGTTTGTAAACAAAACAGTAAGCATGCCACCAAGAAACCGCCACCTGTGGTTTGGGTATTAAGAATTCGTATGTTGAAATTTCAAGCGAGGAATTATAGGGAATGGAGAATATGGTCATAAAACAAAATGACAATAGCAAAAACCTCTAATTCATATATGCTCCTATATTTAAAAAAACCCAAAAATGTTGTAGATATACAGGTCTCGGTCGGGGTAATGTTGACCTTCGTATTCGAGTTAGATTTTTCAAAATGTTTTATGATGTGGGTCTAACCGACTTGAAGCTCCCTTAAAATGGCTAAGAAAATGCCTCTTACAAATGCAATATCACCGAGGAGTAATTATAACAATAATAATATTTATAAGTGCAGGGAGTGTAGGCCATATGAAATGTTTGCTTATTTTTAAACTAGACCAGAAACAAGGTCGAGATTACCATTAAGAATAAATAACCAGCCCACAATATCGTTTTTAAATTCGTGTAAAAGCCATTTAAAAGAGTATAAATTTGAAGGAGACATGTAAACCTAAGTGCTGTCGCTAATTCAGTTCAAGTGCCATGGATAATAGATGAAGTCTTATTAGGTTGAAAAATGAAATTCACAGAAAGAATGTTTGCAAATTCTTATTAATAAAAAGTGGTATTCAATAATAATACTTAATAACGAAATAAGACTAATTAAAAACATTCCAGAAGTTACAATTTTTTGTTTTGTTAACGGGATTGATGAAGGGTAGCAAGTGCTGTATAGCGTTGATGACCTCGATAGTGGAATGTATCTTAAGGTGCATATACATACATTGAAGATACACTGCAAATGTATTTGTACATGTTAAGTTACAAAAATAATAATTTGTACAAAAATTTTACATGATATGTACTTATAGCATGCATAACCATAAAAACTGAGTTTCCTTTAACCACACTTGTTTAACAAGTAAGCTGAATTACTTGTACATACAATAACTATATATTATGTATTCTGCAAACTTAATAAACGGTGAAAACTAAAAAAAAAACTTCTAGAAACGGATCTATATGCTGTTTTTTCGAAGAATTAAGTTTCATATGAAACGCGGGCTATTAATCTTCTATACGTGTTTCGACACATAGAAATACACGTTTTACAGATATTAGCAATGACTTCTTAAGATTAATTAACAAATAAGGGAATGTTTTGCCGGTAGGCACTCGTGCTATGTAATTATCAAAGAAAACATGACATAAATTAGCAATTTAGCCAAACTGGTCCATTTTACGATTTGCCCCCAAACAAATTATTTGCCAAACATATTGCCACTTTATATTAATACAATATTTCTTTAGAATAAATAACAAATTAAAAAAAAAAAAAAAAAAAAAAAAAAAAAAAAACTAAACTAGCAACTGCATGGCGTACTGAACGTTTCATTAATAATATTGAAGAATTATAGAGGAACCGCAAGGAAAATCGCCTTCAATTACTGTATTATTAAATACTAAAATTATGCATGTCTTTTGGACTTTTATGAGAACACCATACATACCCCACATGTACATTTTAAGGTTATGTTCTTAAACTGACTGTTTCTGAAGTTTTGGTGCTTGGGGTATGCTAAATGAGTGGAATAAAATTCGTGTATATACAATAATTATAAATTAGTTTAGCAACTTTTTTTAAATAAAATACATATTTTACCTGTTTTATGAGCAACTTTCTATTGAAGGCAATTTTACAAAATCTGTAATGTTGTTAAAATTCCTTTATCCGTTTAAAAACTATCAAGAATCTACATGTACTGGTTATTACGAGTTTCTTTAGCATGAAATGCCTTAGCAATTCGAATTGACCATAACCAATGTACTGTAAATCTGCTCATTTTTCATAAAGAAACTCATTCGGATAATAACCGCCACGAATCAGCTAAAAATTGGAATTTTTCCCTACACATTTTCAGGGCAGGTAATAATTCTGACCACATTCCTTCAGTAGCTTTGGTTATATAACTATCCATTTTTTTTCAAGAAAATTTGTTATGCCCAAGTTTAAAAAACCAAAAAAAAAAAAAAAAAAAAAACAATGTCACCACTCTTAAAAATTGTTAAACATACAAGTTACAGGTAGGCCTCTTCAACATTTCAAATATTAGATTCTTAACAAAAAATATAAAGGTGGAGGCATGTAAATCACGCAGCGGTTTCACTTTACAAGGTTATATATTTGCTCTAATTAGATGTAAAAGGAGAGCAACAAAAAACAAACAAAAAAAATTAGGACAGGTGCATACATGCAGGCAACCAACCAACCATGAAAATCACCCTAACAGCTATGCGTTTGCAAATAGTAAAACATTTTCCAGAAAATGTCATTCAAAAGATTTATGGTTTCATTTGAGGTAAACTGCAGGATTCTGACTCCACCCAAAAGAAGTCAGGAAGGCAGCTTGTAATACAAAATGCAACAAGGTTGAAACTGGAATGGGCAAACATGTCATGAGATGCTCATTTGCATTGAAGATAATTCATATTTTCTATATCAAATAATAAATTACTCAGGGAGGAGGTGAGTCTACAAAAATGTATTAAAACAACAGCCAAACAATACCTAAAACAAGAAGTGCAAACCAGATGATAACAATTGGATCAGCTGTCCAGCTATTTGGACCCACCCATGAGCATATTTTCAAAAAAAAAAAAATTGTACTTATGGTAGCTAACTTTAAATGGGCACAACCATCTGACTCTCTTTACATACGTATATATAGAAATAACCCATACTATATCCAACACTTGTCGTGATTCAATGTCAGCAGGTCTTTCAATAAACTATACTGTAATTGGTTCAAATATATAGATTAACGAAATACACATAAAACAAAATTATTACTGTGTATCAATGTATTAAAATAAATGATAGAACAGACGAATAATCCTTACCTTCCTTAGGTTTCGCATCCCATCCAAGACCAACAGCAATCTTGGCTAACAAATTTCGACCAAACGCCTTGAAGAGGTCTATGTAGTCAGTGTGCGACAAAAGTGGATAAATTTTGCTCAAGGAACTGCTAATGGAACTCCAAACTGTGTAATCGGCTTCGTTGACAAAAGCCTCAAGAAACTTCAAAATTTCTACCGTGGAAATTTGGCCAGAGACACTCTAAAATAAAATAAACATGAACTTATTAATAAATAAAAAATGGAGGTTCTGTAACAAGACTGCAAACATAGATCTAACATATAGCAACGGTTACATAAATTAACTTATTTAATATTTAGATAGAATCAGTGAAGTCATGATGTAACAAACACGTGCACATTTGTATCAATTCTTTTCATGTAGCTTCATGTCCGTGACTACAGATAATACTATGCATAAAGTAATCAAATGTTTGAAATAGTGCACATTTTTCATACCTTGCAAGTTTACAATTATAGATTATATTACATGGAAAGGTTAGGAAGCATAAATACAAAAATCACCATCGTCATTCTACAATTATTTTAGTTAGCATTTTCAAATTTCTTTATGATGATAACATGTAGGTCCAAGTACTTATTTGGGACCAATTTTGGAACGAAGCATTTAACTGATTATGGAATTCGATCATGGAACATGGAAATTTTGTGCATTTTCACATTACTCCATTTACAATTTAGATACCTTGTAATCTTAGTCTAAAAACTCGTTAATGCTTTTGTTAATACCCTTCTTCAAATAATCAGCAGCAAATAAGCACGCCCTTAATTAAAACTTGTTTGCCCTTAGTTGAACGACCATACTAAGTGGATAGTTTATTAAACGAAATCTTCCCCCATCCTTCAATACGATTACGTCATAAAGCAAGCTCCTATTTCCGAAACTTAAATTTCGTTTATTTTCCATCACATTCCAGCCTTTCTCCTCCAAGCCGGCTTTTTACTAGAAGAGGTGACAGCTACCCTTTAAACCAGTAATTGTTTTAAGGGTAAAGTGACAACCATAGCAGCCAGTACTTAACTCAGTTTTCCCCCTCCCATTCACCTCGACCCCTCATCCATATAAGCATCCTACCTGATTTTTCGAGGGCTCATTGTTTAGACTTTGGGGAATGTGTTTCGATGGCGGCTATTCATATCTCAGAGATGCTTTTAAGGAGGGTGGAAATTAAAGTTTTGGCATTGTATTATTTTATGTAGTGCAGGACTGGTAAGCAAAAACCAGCCCTCTTCTTGTGGTCGCTGCTCAGTAATTAATGTCGAGCACATACTCTTTGAAGCACAACTTCTGCAACGGTTTTCATAGTTCCTCAACAAAATCTAAAACATCGTTGGCCATCTGTTCACTGAATAGGAGGATTAGGTACATCGGAACCTTAGTAAAAAGACTGAAGATTTCAAGGGGTACATGTCTCAGCAATTTATTACGCCCCCCCTGGTGGTTAGGCAATTGCAATGGCATCGAAGTAATGCAAAGTAGACAGCTTTCGTTACAATTCAGCATATTGCATTGATCCTAATGATAAAATTTAAATACATTTTCAGAATAAATTTTACAAAAGTATTTTGCCTTTTTTTGCTGCATCGTAAAATTGAGTTTTAAAGGTGAGTGAAAGGGAAAATGGACATTTTGCCTAATTTGCGTTAAACACCAATTCTATACCTACTGGTGTAATGATCCCCAAGGGTTCAGGGTTCAGGGTATGTTTGCGCGGTATGTGCTATGTATGGTATGCGGCGCGTGG
>JAQGBW010004850.1:0-13016 GCA_034698625.1 Julus scanicus
TTGTTTGTTTTTTGTGACAATTGTGTTTAAGGGATGGGGTAACTGTGACTAAGGGGTGGGGGGTGTTTAAAAAGAGGCAAAAAAGTGTGACATAATTTATGGATCACCCCTTAGACAATTGGATTGTCATCACATTGGGAAATTTGTTGTAATTTCACAATGGACAAAAATCCACAGTAATGTCATTTTTCAAATTAGAAGAAAGATTTAGCCATTATGACACCATTTATGTTACTACAGGATGAAGTGTAATTTAAAACAATGTCAACTACAGTTTTTTTTTTAAATGGAATTATCATCAGATGGTTCATTAAGTTTCCATAAAGTATGTTGAATAAGTGACTTTAACTTTAGTTTATTTTTCACAAATCCACCTATTTGCCAAATATGCATTCAGTACGAACTTTTCACTAGGGCAGTTGTATTAGATTCAATCAACTCTGCCAAGGTCCACAAGTTGAGTGTTTTTTGGGACATGTGCACAGTTACAGGCCTTATTGTTTCTCCAGCACTTCTGCAAGCCCCATTGTAGTAGGTCCAACCAATTAGAATCGTTATAAAAACTGGGTCAGCACATGTACTATGACCCTAATTAACTGGTAAACTGCAGACATGTCTGTTTAGTACCCCTAGTACTTTAATTTGAAAATGTACTCTTTAAGATGGGAGAATTATGTTATTAGTGACCCAGTGAATGAATACAAGAATATTTAACTTACTTGGTCATTTAATATGTTGATAACATCTAGTCGTTAAGAATTCTTCAGTTGTCTTTATTGGAGTTACAAATTCCATGTCAGCACTCTTTATACTAGCTTTACTTTAGATCACCTAACAATTAAAAAATAAGGTTAACGTATTGTGTAATATTCACCTTTTTGGTGAGTGCATCTCGCGCCACCTATATTTACAAATTATGTTTTGGCGTTCAAATTTAAAATGCACATACGACTTTAACATCATAACTTAAAAGCTTTCAACTTAAAATGTCAAGCAGTTGTTTGGCAACATGTCTGCGAAAGCATTGCTCATTGTTGAAATTAATCTGTTCTCGTTTACTTAAACATCTTCAACAAAATGTCCCCGAGATAAGTGTTTAAGTCACTTACAACGGTTTTCCATCACCATAAACTGCTTGTATTTTTATTGCTTGACACCTATTACAACCAACATAACACGTTGCATGTCATCATTGCCTGTCAACTTGTCTAACAAGCTGACCCCACAAAGTAATGGTCAAATTTCATTTAAAGAAATGACATCCCTCCTGACATGTGATTACAATGAATGTTCGTGATGATGTCTGCATTTGTATTTGCCTGGGATGATGTTGGGCAGGAATTACTAATGTGTGAAAAATCAAGTTTAGTTTTCTCCCCTAATCCACTTAAACAATGTGATATATCCACACAAACTACAGTAGTTGTGCATGATTTATAAAAATTCGCTTTTTGTTCAAAATGGGCTTTTACTTTAAGTAATTTTATCAAAGATTACTTGCATTTAGTTTGATTTATAGCACGTCCCAGTTGTTACATCCCAGTCACAACTTGGATGGATTGTGCCATTAGCAAGTACAGTATCTTACATTTCTCTTTGCTTTATTTTTCCTCTATAATCTATATATCATATTTTAATTTATCGATTAGTTTTCTGACTAAAAAAAGTTAGGAATATACACTGAGTCATAAAAAAGTAGAACCCAATATAAAAAAATCACAACTTCGTGAAAAATGCTTCGATTTAAATTAAATTTGGCACTTACATAGAACAACAGTGTAGGAACAAAAATGAATTATCAAATGTGCTCAAAATGTTTTCCGGTGGCCTTTACACAAGCCCGGAGTCTAACGTGCCATTCTTTGATTGACGAATCGATTATATGCTGGTCGAGTACAATCCAAGTTTTCTTAATTCGTAGTTTCTAGTCTTTGATATTATTAATCTTCGATTTGTGAACCATTTTCTGAAGAACTCCCCAAATTTTGTAGTTCACTGAATGCAAGTCCGGACTGTTTGTTGGCCAGTGGTTGGGTTCGATGAACTGTGGCGATTCTCGTTGCAGTAGTTCAACTGTTTCTCGAGCAACGGCCTTGTTAAAAAATGAAAAAAATTCGAGATTTGTCGCATGTCTGGAAAAAGTTTTGTGTTCCTACACTATTGTTCTGTGTAAGTGCCAAATTTCATTTAAATCGAAGTATTTTTAACGAAGTTGTGATTTGTTTGTACTGGGTTCTACTTTTGTATGACTCAGTGAATATGCCTTACCCAGGTGGACATATGTACATTAACAAACTACATGGGCTTTAATTGTATCACCTCGAAAAAGTCGGGAATTATGCTTGAAATTTGTGTAAAAACACTAGTATATACAGGAATTTTCTGTCCTCTTCTGAAAATTTCTGTGAATCATAAACATTTCTTAAGGTGAATCAGAACCTATCACTTTCAATGGGTGAAATTTCAAAACACACTCACAGCCAGACAAATAGAGATTAAATAAGAATAAAAATTGTTTAAAATAGCTTGATAAATAAGCAATTAAAATTGATCGTCGTTTTTCACTTTGAAACGGTGGATTTTTTTTATAATTAATAAACAAGTTTGAAAAATGTCCGTTAATTTTCAGGCTCAATGCTGCCACCTGCTTGAAGCGTGGGCACATTAACGGCCATTTTTCAAACTTGTTTATTGATTTAAAAAAAATCTACCGTTTCAAAGTGAAAAACGACAATCAATTTCGATTGCTTATTTATGAAGCTATTTTAAACAATTTTTATTCTTATTTAATCTCTATTTGTCTGGCTGTGAGTGTGTTTTGAAATTTCACCCATTGAAAGTGATAGGTACTATAACAACCTTTTTCGTAATAACTCTCTAGATAAAATTCTGATCCTTGAAATATGCATGCATTTTGGTCAATAAATTTCCTGGGACCCTGTTTACTCATTAGGTGTACAGATTACTTACACGTACAGCTTTAAAGTAATAAAATAGGTTTCACCTACAATGTTAAAATAAAACCAGAAAAACAAACTTGTTTAAATATCAGTAATCGATAAGTAATTAATTTTTCTTTTGCCTAAACATATAAGCTTCCAAAAAAAGCCAAAAAAAATTGGTGGGATGAACCACCTTCCCTCTGGCCTCCTCTACATGTATTAAACTAGGTAGCTGTCAAAAGCGATGGTAATTTGCAACCTAATATTAGTATTTTCCTTGTAAATATTTCACATGTAATCCCTGTGTATACCTCCAGTTCACACGGGGGCCAAAATAATGCTGTCTTACTCAGAATGCATGTGATGAATGATCTGGCGTTGCAAAGGTCTAAACAGCTTCCTTTATCAGCCGATATCATTAATTTTATTAATGACAAGCTATTCATTTTTAAATTATTATTGCCGATGAGAATAGTGTAATTAAGCATGGAAGGTGTGGCTGTCTGAGGACCAGTGGTAATGGCTGGTTTGCAAAACTTGGGGGTTCTAAAAATAATTCATTTTGGTGTGCCACCGATATTTCCTTAATTTTGTAATTTATACTTTGGAGATAAGGGTCATTTTAAGTACCCATTAGCAACATTTACATCGTGTCCATAACCTGATTGATCATTGCTTCTTTTTCGAAACCTTCCTTTAGTTTTTCACAATTTTCTGCAGGGCTGAATAGTAATGCTTCTGTACCCTTCCCAATCATACCAAAACAGGTGTTTTAGGACAGGTTGAAAACACAAATTTACATACTTTAAATTTTATTTGTAATTTATTTTTAAACATACTTATTAGGCTGATTACAGTGATTACAGCTTTTTTTTAAAAAATAGTTTCACCATTGTGTATTTCAAATAAATTTGTCACATTAGAGCGTGGTTGTTGTCACAATGCCATGAACAAAGTCCATACGCCACCAGGGGTTACAAAACCGGTTTAAGTTGACAAAAATAGTTAGATTAACAACGTTTAATTTAAACATCAAAACTAGAAATACCAGATTATTTAATGTTGAAATTCAGAATTAAAATCTGACCTGTTGGAGCACGACTATTTAGATCTTATAGCATTTGATAGTTTATTCTAAACGTCTAAATTAGTCTGAAAATCCAGAATTTACATCAAACTACTTTGTCACAGTTTATTCATACTAAATTCTATGAAAATTTAAATTTGTATATCTATCTGTGGGACATAAAGCGACTACATACAATGTTTTCACAACCTACTCACCATAGAACTGACTTTGAGTTGTCTTCTGTAGTCTGCTACAGGTCAACAATGGCGCTTTTGCTAAAATTTTTGTATTCTATAGTTGTCTTGTGTAGTCTGCTACAAAACAACAACTGCGCTTTTTTCGCCCATCGTTGTCATCACTTCAATGTCGCTGTCTGCTAGAAAAATCTAAACCAAGTTGAGCTTTTTTTCGGCCAAGAATATGGGTGGGGCAAAAGCCCGACCTAAAAAAACAAGAGCTGAAGTGCGCATGCTGAAACCATAACCAATCTGGTAGCAGACGATATTCGGTTGTGTGTGCATATGGCATAAAGCTATTCAGAATTTTCTGTAAATGCATTTTATCGAGAAATACATTTTTTAAAAATCAATACATGAACAAATTTAAAATAGTTTAGGACTACTTTATATTTGAATGCTGAATATATAGGGTTAGTGCTATGCATAACCCTATTTATTGGGCTTTAAAATCTGTATTACAAAACAATTGAATATATGTTTTGTGCGAAAACTTTCAAAGATCATATTTTGAAATGTAATTTTCAACAATGATGCCACCTTGACCTTGCCTGCACATGCAGGATGTTATCGAATATGTTCAATGACCAGTGTCTTTACTATAAGAACTTCCATCATTAATCTGTTAAATGCTGACTGTTATTTGAGAAATTATTGTGTGACGTTAATTTGCTATTGTTTTGTAAACTGTTGCCACTTATACATCCTCAGTTAAATTGTTTCATCATTCCAATTATCAACACCGGATGCTATCTTTGGGTGGACAAACACGGATAAAATTGGTTTCAGGCGTGATAAATAACGCCTCCTGCTGAGTATTAGCAGTTTATATTTTTTGGAACCAAACTGGTACTCAAACTTTTCAATTGGGCAGCTCTGCCAAGGTCTGCAAGTTGAGTGTCTTTTGTGACATGTGCATAAATGCAGCTTGTGTAGGCCTTCCAATTTGGACTTTAAAACCACATATCCACTGCACTAAACATTGAACAAAAATGTTCATCAACATGGTTTGCTGAAACAAATTAACAAAAACAAGTTTGCCTACCATGATGGTTGAGCAAACGTATGACGTTTATTTGTTCAAAAACCATGTTTCATCAAAAAATTTCCGATCGCTCGTGAGGCAGCCTTAATCAAAGGGAAAAATGTTGCAAATTTACTGCGCATGCTCAGCCCATATAAGTATACACTTATAAGTATGCACGTATATACAGCCTTGGTGTAAGCGCCATAAACTGGACGCGTTTGTTGACTGGTTCTTCGAACATTTTGATTGAAAACATTTTTGAGACAAGTCAGCATTCTTCAACATTTTGAAGAATACAATGTTTAAGGTTTGTCTTGAATGTTTGTATGTTTGGAGTTTACATGTTTAATGTGTAATGTTGAGTGCAGTGGAGACGCGAGCACGTCTGCAAACTTTGAATGGTCTAAAGCCGCCTTTGGACAAAAATGTTTTAAAACTTGGTATGCAGAAACAAATAGCGAGAAACATCTGTGCCTACCATCATATGTGCGCAAACTTATGATGCATTTTTGGTCCTTAAACAATGTTTATACAACATTTTTCCGATTGCTTGTGAGGCGGTCCGGATCAAAGGAAAAATGTTTCAATTTACTGTGCATGCTCAGCCAAACCATGTGACTCATACACAGTCTTTTGTAGAAGCGCCGTTAACTGGATGAGTTTGTTGATGGATTCTTGAACATTTTGATGGAGACAGGTCAGCATTCTTCAACATGTTCAAGAATACAATGTTTCCGGTTTCTCTTGAATGTATGAATGTATGTTGTTTGCATGTTTTATGTTCAATGCTGTGGAGACGTGGCCTAATAAGGGATATTACATGGCACAGAACATGAAAAAAAATGTTATGTATACATGACATGTCACATACATGGCACTTTCAAGGATGCACTATTCCATGGAATTCTAACACATTTTCTTCAAATATAGGATGTTCAGAATCGTTTGTTTTAAGAACTACTGTATGAAATGGAAAGTAATAGTGTCTTTGAAATCACTTCTAGATACTGAAGGAAACTTGGGTTGAGTAATTCCGGTTGTTTGATTCAAGGTTAATTGATTCATATATAAATCCAAAAAACGATATTACTCATCCGTTTATCTGTTTTCCCAGACGGTGCTTTTTTTTCTTCTTGTAAAGAATAAATAACAATACACGCATAAAAATAAAGAAACCAACTTTCACACACAAAAGTCAGCCGAAGTTATTAAATAAAAAAAGGTCGTTAAATACCGTATATCCCGGTTTCATATGCATATTACCTCATTTTTACTATTCAAGGTGAAACAGAGAATATGCTATTTTTATCTTAGTTGCTACCAAAATAATTGAATTTGGATAAAACAGGATAAGATAAATCTGAATTGATCTTGGATTAATCTTAAATCTAATCTTGATTCAGAATCTCTGGTAGTATATTTCGAAATTTAATAAATCCTGGAAACCAAGATTCAACGTTATTAAGATTATTAACTTAAAAATGTACATTTATTTGAATTTTATAAGCTCGTAAAACTAACATGTTTGTCATAAATGTCCAAATATTATCTGTAATATGAATCTGGATTGATCTTTATACTTGGATCAATTTGAATTGATCTTTGTTCTTGGATCAATCTGAATTGATCTTCATTCTTAGATCAATCTAAATTGATCTTCATTCTTAGATCAATCTAAATTGATCTTCATTCTTGGATCAATCTAAATTGATCTTCATTCTTGGATCCATCTGAATTGATCTTCATTCGTGGATCAATCCGAATTGATCTTCATTCTTGGATCAATCCGAATTGATCTTCATTCTTGGATCAATCTGAATTGATCTCTATTTTTGGATCAACCTGAATTGATATTCATTCTTGGATCAATCTAAATTGATCTTTATTTTTGGATCAACCTGAATTGATCTTTATATTTGGATCAACCTGAATTGATCTTCATTCTTGGATCAATCTGAATTGATCTTTATTTTTGGATCAACCTGAATTGATCTTTATTCGTGGATCAATACGAATTGATCTTCATTCGTGGATCAATCCGAATTGATCTGTATTCTTGGATCAATCTGAATTGATATTTATTCTTGGATCAATCCGAATTGATCTTCATTCTTGGATCAAACCGAATTGATCTTCATCCTTGGATCTATCTGATTTGATCTTCATTCTTGGATCATCTGAATTGATCTTTATTCTTGGATCAATCTGAATTGATCTTCATTTTTGGATCAATCTGAATTGATCTTCATTTTTGGATCAATCTGAATTGATCTTTATTCTTGGATCAATCTAAATTGATCTTTGTTCTTGGATCAATCTGAATTTACCTTTATTCTTGGATCAATCTTAAATCTTATCATGACTCAGAAATCTCTGGTGGTATATTTCGAAATATTAATAAATCCTGGAAACCAAGATTCAACGTTAAAAATGTACATTTATTTGAATATGTTATGACATGTTTGTCATAAATGTCCAAATATTATCCGTAATATAAATCTGACTTTATCCTTATTCTTGGATAAATTCATATATCATATCTTGATTCAGAAATATGTGGTGGTAAACCATGATTCAATAACGTTAGCGAAATTATTAACTTAAAAATGTACATTTATTTTAATACATAAGCTCGTAAAACTTCAACAAAGTTTGTCATAAGCGTCCAAATATTGGCAATAATTTTTCAATTTTAGTCGAAAACTTCCTGTATGTACCAACTGGTTATTGCTCCAAATACAGGCTTATTATTTATGTTTTTTGTATGTCTGCAATTCTTCATGCTCCAGAATGATTTCAAGTATTTCAGACTCGCCCCATCTAATCGCAAAAGCATAATGGACGATAAAACTTCTAGTAAATATATCACAAATTATGCGGCTTTGAAATGCAGCTGGTGCAAAACTATAAAAATTCGTCTGAGGGCAGCAGGCCGAGGATACCTGATGGTAGACTGATGGCTGCAAGAGGTTGTTGGCAATTTGGGTAGATACTATTACTCCTCAGGCCCTTTTACAATGGTATTCATGCCACATGTTTTTTTAGGCGGCATTTTGCTCTTTTCCACCATATTTTTCTATTGTTTTCTCACCTTTTACTTGCCTGAAGGAACGCTTCGAGAGGCCATTTTTCCTGACTTTTGTACGTTTTTAATTTTTTTTTTTTATTTATGATTGACTAAATCTTTGGCTCGTTTGCTACATTGGATTCCTTCTTTTTCTGGCATCCTATCTGCTTAGTTGCACACACTACCCCCTAAGGCCTGTTCTGCTCTTAAGCCTTTGTACCCTTCAGACATTCTAGGAGGTGAACGTACGACTTGAATTCTAAATGTTGGATATAAAAAAAAAAATGTTGTTTTTTGTAGGCCTGCATGTTCGCATACCGTATTTCCTTATAAACAGAAGAACTGGTTGACTAGAACCCAATCTTTTGAGTAAAATGTTCGGTGCAATAGAGGAAAATGAGAACTGTTTTTAGCAGCCATTAGCTGCGGCATGGATATGCATTCAGAGAGCAGAAAAAAGTTGTGGGTGGCTTATTATAAGATGAAACATTGTTGCAAATTTTATTATATCTCCTACATAATGCCACTGGGTTCGTGAAATGAGACAGGATGCCTGGAGACGTGTTTCAAACTGTAATTTTCTTTAGGTGAACCTGATAAAAAGGTTTGCAGAGTTATGGGTTTGGGGTTCAATGATTGCACCTTTGAAAAAAAATCATAATCTAGGAACGTCCCATTGCTAAATTAACTTGAAACATACGTTTTCGAAATTCTGTGTTTTTAGTATATGATGCATCTTGCAAAGTTTTTTTTCATGATGAACATATTTTCAAATTTCATGTATATACTAGAATTGAAACCCATAACGAATTCAGAATTGATGGCATACTTCAAGTTTCAAAATGCATTTTTGCAATAAGTATTGCAACGGTATGACTTCCAAGTTGACTTGACAGATTGTTGTTGTAAGACGACAATGGTTTTATTTATGAAATTATACTTTCATAAAATATTTGAGTGTATATTCACATAATGGAAAACGTACACCTACAGCAGGGTGACCAGTAAATTTCTTGGATAAATTCAAGCATATTTCAAGGATTTCAAGGCTTATTATTAGCATTTTCAAGGAATCCTCCCACAATATATTTGTCAAAAAAATCAGATTTTTTTCCTAGAGAACTCAGGACAGAAAATTCCAGCATAAACTGTTGTTTTTGTACGAATTTCAAGTATAATTCCCGACACATTTGAGGTGATAAAAAGACAAGCATATTTTTCGATTTTCAAGGCTGCTGGACACCCTGTTACACTGTAGTTTCAGCCTCATTTTCTATTCTTACTATACTGGCTTTTTATTTGTGTCTATCAACACTGGTAATTACAAACAACATTTTCACGAATACAAATTTACTTCATTACAGAAACTGTACCGAACAGTTCGTCCCACCTTTGTTCAGTACTCGAGTGTGTCAGGGTCAGTGACTGTAAACTTTGATAATATAACAACAACACATGATCGAAGGTGGGCTGAGAACACTATGGTTAACAAGAGATTAATGATAGAAATAGGCCTGAAGTTGGGGAGTGAATTCAAAATCTATGGGTATCCGGGTATTCGGAGGTACCACACACATGGCTAATTCTTGGGCATATTGTTTGCTTAGGGAAACGGTAGACCACCATCAATGGTATGATGGGAAAGTTATAAATCTTCAGAAAATGTGGATGTAATCATGTTTTTAACAATTGTTAAAGACATGACTTGACCTTAATGGACAACTTTAATGCCCCCAGTAAGGGCAAAGTTAAGGTATTTCTAACATAACAAGGAATCGGGATGCTACGTACCTTGTGTACTAATAAATATTATCACGAAATAACCCCACAATTCTTAAAAAAAGGCGTGACAGGCTGAGTCCTGTAGAGCCTGGCAACATTTCAATGCCCTATCGGGTTTTTTATGGGATACAAATGCCACAATCCCTGTACCTTTTACTGATATTTTTTATACTTGCATGCAAGGCCGTATATATGAGGGATTTTGGGGATAAATCCTTCCCTACCTCCCCCAAATCTACAAAAAATACTAATTTTAACCCGAATCGTCAAAATATAAACGAGGAATTGCACTTTTGCATTTTAATTGTGATTTTTCTGCTGTAGAAATGGAATATTTTAGTGCGATTTTCTAAGGTAAAAACGCAATTTTTCTAGGGTAAAAAACCGAATTTGTTGCCTTAAGAAGGATCACAACCCTATCCCTTTCAATGGGTCGGGATTGCAAAGATACTCACAGTTGAATGAGGGAGGTTTGGGTGGGGGTGAGAATTGTTTGGGGTGGCTTAATGGATCAGCAAGAGGCTCTGTTTATCGTTTTTACTTTGAAATGGTAGATTTATTTAAAATTAACATACAAGTTTGAAAAATGTCTTATTTTGCACACGCTGCCAGCAGGTGGCAGCATGAGATAGGCAAGTTGTGAGTGAGAAAATTCAAATAATAGTTTAATTTAAAAAAATCTACTATTTTAAAGTGAAAAACGACAATCGAATGCCCTTGTTGATTTATCAAGGTATTTTAAACAATTTTTATTTTTATTTAATCTTTTTTTGTTTGGCTGAGAGTGTCGTTGCAAATTTACCGATTGAAAGGGATAGGGTTAAATCCCCTTTAAAATGTCAATTTTTCTGTTTTAGAAATGCAATTTTTCTGCTTTAAAAGTGATTTTTCTTAGGAAGAATATTTTTTTTTAGTAACTCTGCCATGACCTGCATAATAGTGGCGATCCAAAATATAGGGCCAAAATACTCCACCCCAAGATTTTGTGATGACATATACGACCTTACTGGTATTGATATCAACTGACATCAGTATTGTTTGTGACTATTTGATATATTTGGCGAGACACTCTTCATGGAGGTGAGATGTGATAAAAAATATATATTCCACTTCGTCCCATCCCTACAATTCAAGTTACCCTATGATTAAATCTTTTCTTTAGCGTGATAAATCATGCACTTCCTGACTCATCATCGACATACAAAATCGTGAATGTTTTTTTTAAAGATGTACAATGAATTCATTATTTGAATTCAGAATTCTTAAATTCGTTCGTTGGTGGTGGTTGAGTAAAAAAATTTGACCAGCATCCTCGTAAAAAAACATGTACAAAAAGCTTTAAAGACATTTCAGATAACGAGACAAGTCAAATTAATGTCGATTAAGCAGGAAAGATGTCAACTTGTTAAACGAGACTACTTGAAGAAATTTCCAAATTTCATAGTTGTTTTTACACGAGTTCCACGAGGACAAACATGTTCTAGAGTCACTTTTTAGCCTGTCGATTTCTAATTCCGTATTATTTAATCATGATTAATAATGTTCTTTTTAATGAACTTGGCTATCGTAAAGAGTTTGGCAATACTTAATTTTAAGTTGTCTATCTGTCGACACGTATACCATACAATGTTACCAGAATCATTTTTCTAAAGCTGGGTCCACATCAAGGAAAGCCCGGAGCAAAAGCAGAATACACAAAACATGAAAACATGATTTCAGGAGCATGCTTCCAAATCTAAAAACAGAGATGTAAATACCAAAAAAGGCAGGAGAAATGGATCAAAAGATTTGAAATGATTACGTTCCTAACAAGCTAATAGGGGCAGACCTCGAAGTGGCCATGTAGTATGGCACGAGGGTCGCCAAACATGCCTTGGTACAAGCGCCGTAAAGAGGAAAAAAATTGTTTCCTTTAGGCCTGTTGCCCACCTGGCAAAAATCACTCACAACTCACACGAAATCGACTGCTAAATCGTAGTGAGGCAAGCTCACATGACATCACGGAAATGAGCCTCGCCATGCCGGATTCAAACATCACTTTTGAAGCGCACAACATGGCGGCCAGCTAGAAAATATGGTAAAATGGTAAATATGGTCACGTGCTTCACGCCACTAGCAGGAACGCCGATCTTTTTTCCTTTTGTGAGGTGCGTCAAGTGGGAATTGGTACGCAATTTTGTGAGGTGTGAGTTGTGAGTGATTTTCGCCAGGTGGGAAACAGGCTTTAATCCCGACCCCCCTCTTGGACGATTGGAGAAATGCTTTTGAAAGCAAAACAGCATAGAAGTTTGCTGAAACATTGTAAAGCATAAATTTTATCGAAAACATGTTTTCGAAAACCTTGCTTTAGCTCCGTGCTTTCGTTGTTGTGGTTATTAAGGATTTTTGGATTGAGATTCCTAAAATTGTCCTAAAATTCCTAAAACGCTTTACTTGCTTGCCTCATATAGTTCATGGCATGTAGCAATTAATTGCCATTTAGTTTCTAATTCAATTAGTAATGCTTTAAAAAGCTTACCAGTTTTCAAATTTAATTTAAAAAAAAAAGCTGAACAAAAACCTTAATTAACACGGACAATTCGGATATTATTCTGCAGTTGAAGCCAGTGGCGGCCTTAACGGGGGGCAAAGGGGGCATTTGCCGCCTGCGCCCTCATGTCCTCCATGTGGGATATTTTTTTAGATTTTTGAGAAATTTTGTAAAGTTTTATTGTTCTTAAACAATTTTGGGATCAAATTTGAGACAGTAGAATAAAACCTTATCATCAAAGGTCCATGTTGCAGCCCCATGGGCCATGGACCAAGTTTAAAAAAAAGCCGCACTAATGAGACAAAGATAACAAATACATGTCCAAAAATATTTCCCACACTTATACACAGTAAGAATTTTTCA
>JAQGBW010004851.1:0-13012 GCA_034698625.1 Julus scanicus
AAGGCCCATCCCCTGGCGTTGGTGTTTAGCCCTCGTGTTGCAGAAATAGGCCAACGTTAAAAATCAACAAACAACAATGCTTAGTGTTAAAGGACATTTCATTTTTCATTATTTTTCAAGATGACTGATGATCAAGTCTAAGTTAACAGAAGAATTTCAGAAAGATATACAAGGATGTACTAATCTACTACACGTACACAAGAACATAACGCACTATCCATTTACTATAAAGGTAAACCCATGGCGCCAATTAGCCTCACAGAGGCATTTGTCTAGTCTAGTCTAGTTGATCTAGTTTTTGTAACAAACAAGTACTGTGTAGCCGTAGGTTTTTTCAGGGAAATTTCCAAGTTTAACTAGCATATCAGGTTGTGAGGTTTCCAAGGTTCTTAACGCAACAACTTCCGTTTGTTTGCGTGTAAGAATCTATTTCTGGTTCCTGTTAATAAGGTTTTTCAACAGAAAGTTTGTTCGCAACCTAGTCATTGTTCAAGGAAGCCAAACTGAACTACATAACTATTTGACAACTATGAAAAAAAAAAGCCATTGGCCTTTGTCCAACAATGACAATACTGTACGTGTGGATGTACTGCATGCATTTATGATATGTAGTCTCGGAAATCAAGTCGCGACTTCCGCGAATTAAAAAAAAGTATTTTTTGTTCTTTCTATTCCTCAATGTTAAACCAGTAAGAGGAAGATGGCAAAGATAAAGTTTACGCTCTCACAACTCAACAAGATAGTATTAATGCGAATATCGAACAATATCATTTGTGGATCAACAAATGGACATTAAAACTACCGATGCAATGCAAACAACTTATTAATGTAGGTTAAGTTGGTTTAATATTTTACTCCACAAACCAGAAAAAAATACTAGTGTAACAAACAACCAATTTTTCGAGTGCTGATTTATGTAATAAAAACCACAATAGGTAACATGTTCTTGCACACTTATAGCAAGGGAATAATGTCGTGTTAAAACAGTACATTTCTGTCAGTCTCAATATAGTCACCTGGCTGGTTTTTTATTTTAACCTAGTTTAACCAAAATTGCTCGACCAATCTGTAAGAAAAAAGGTAAAAGGAATTGGGCCAATTCAGTAAGAAAATCGATTACAACACGACCAGTAATGTTAAATCACCAGTTTCTCGATGTTTACAGTGCAATTCAGGAATGGCGTCAAACCTAATTAAGCCGGGTGTAATAACGAGTTTCATTGTGGTTAGTATAGATTGCCTTTTTGCTAATGCAAGTCAGATTCCAATCGTTCTAATTAATATGTGCAAGATACGGCATGAACCTGCCTGCCTACCTGTTCTTGGACACCACCCGGCCTACCGTATATTGTATAATGAGCTGACCATATTTAAAGTCGACCTTGTAACCCAATAATTATTCAATTAAATCCTGTTTAAAGATACCAATATGTGGGCCAAAGTGTAGTAGTCGGGGTCGCCCATTGGATTGACCGCGCTGCTGGTATCCCCAGCAGAACAGACTTCCTGTAGATCCACAGTTGTCAAGTCAAGCATATCAAGTTCAGCCTTGCACCACAAACAATTGACCAATAAAACTATTTATATTCTATAAGATATATTATTTCCATCTTTAATTTTCACAAAGTGTGGCCGTTCCAACCTCGATTTCAGCCATGCTTTAACGAATTCGTCTTGGTTTTTTTGTCCCACATGAGCATTTACCCCTAAACAACAACCCATCGTCTGACAGGCGAACCTGAAATATATTTCAAATGTGGATGCCCAAGTGAGGGATTTTTTTAACGAAACAATAGGTAATTTTTAGTTCAAATAATACAACAAAAACACATGAGCAAGGCCTTCCCTGGCATGAATAACTGCTGAAAACAACTGCAGTTATATAAGCCAACATTACATGCAAAACATGCATTTAATGAGAGTAATTATTAGAAAAGTCAAGCAAGGATGGATTTTTCTTAATTTAATCCAGACAAAATCAACGTGTATATTGCTGTCAAATAGTCAAAATTCACTTTCTTTTACAACAATTTGATCGATTCGTTGATGAACTATACCTACATGTATTTCCTAAGAATCTTCGGGGTATAGAGCAAATGATGAAAAAAATGTATCCTGTTAGGCACACAATATGCATGTTAATGTACAAAATTCGAGTTGGCAATTATTGCCATGATTGACTGCAGTTAAATGCAAAGGTTTCAATAGAAACGTGTTAGAAAATAGGTGGTTGAAATTACTTGTGTAGAAAATAAAAAGCTTCACTATGACAGTTACTACCCATCACCAAGGCTGATTTTTTTCAGCATTTGGATATGCAATACGAATTTGGGGCGATGATGACTATCTGATCGTGATGTTTCAAGACTGCATGATTAACTTTTGTTTTATACAAAGGGTACCAACTGTGAAAATTTAATTCAGGTAGATTAAAATAAAATAAATTATTTTAAGTAAGTGATTACAAGAGCTTATATTCTGCGCTGGTCGGCATAAAACTTGTTGGAGTGGGTCAACATCACAACTGCAAGTGTTTTATACGAGTTTCAAATAGAATTTCCAAGGAGGTTCCTTACCAAAATAAACTAATTACTGAATATGCATCACCTGTCACGTTTGCAAAATCACAAGGCCAAGCCATCGATTTAATGTTAAACTGGGCGGAAAAAAGTGCTTTTTACGTTTGGACATAACTAGGAGTAGTCAAATTTCTGAAAAAGATTGGCCTCGGGTTGGCCGAATAAGAAAGTGAGACTGTTTCTGAAGGCAAATACAAAAACATCTCCCACTCAAATCTTAGCAAGTATGCCACCCTAAACATTTAGACCCGAGTGTACTAAAGTGATTGGTCAAACTATAAATTCGTATGTACATGAAGACTAATTTAATCAAGGAATACATGTTGTAAGATGTCACTGGCTTAAGCATCTTAATTATCATTCATACGGATTCTAAAATCAGCATTGCTCACCGTTTCATAAACATGGTTGCGATTTCGATCGTCTACCCAGACAACCCCCTATTTTTGACATGAGAATCCCCAGACCTGTTTATGCATTTATTGATTTACGCAAAGCATAATAAAACAAATACCCCGCTGCCATAAACTGTATACACACAGTGCCAGGAATTTAGTTTCAAAGTACGCCAACAGTATATACACAGTTGCAAGCTCCTGGTTTGGAAAATATAAAAGCCGATGGGTTAGAAATGTGTAAATCTATGTTATTTTAACTTAGTTTTTCGTATGTTTTCAAAGGGAGTAGTATACAAATACATACTGTATACAAGTACTGGCATTGGGTAGAAGAGGCATATATGTACAAAAAACGTAATTCATTCCAGTGACATGCATGGTCATATTAAAATTCCTGGCTGAGAATTTGCAAAATAAGCAGCCATGCAAGAGATGTATTATTAATTTTTCATCAGGGAATAACTATATAACTGCGTTGTTCTATACCTTCATACCTTCCAAAGTATTTCCGAAAGAATAGTTTTTAATACATTAACATGTCTTACTTAATATATACGAGATGTATTAGATTATTAAGAAAGCCTATAGGGATAATAATTGGGTTTTGTGATGTTGTTTAAATTGAAAGGGCCCCTACCATCTTTTATTTAGTGACATCATCTTTAATGAAAAACCTTATCACAATATTACTGTATATTCAGACAGGACATAAATTGTAAAAAAATGCGTACGAATGGGATTGGCATTGGTAGTGAAATCATCATTTTATAATCTCTACTATCCTTAGGGAAGTTCAGCTTAAACTAAGTAAACTGCAAGTATCGACAGCCAATGCCATCTCAGGTTGTAATCTTTTGCCAAAATGACGTACTGAATTTACATCGTGGGCCACATCCCAGATTCCTTATCGTATGAAACGCCAACATGATAAGATAACAAGTAGGATTTCAAATTATGTTTGATGACTTAATGAAAAATGTATGGCGGCATTAATTTTTGTAAAGCAAAAAATAACTTTTAAGTGTATCAAGTGTTAATTGTGTTTTGAAATGGTATGCGTAGTGGATTATACCAGGTGAAAGCCCTCTGCGGTTCATCTCATAATTGCATCATTAGCAAGTTCACAGATAATTTGCTACTGTGAGAACTTATTCCGAGAAAATTTTTTTTTTATCATTCTAGTAATTAACGTTTTCTATTTTTGCTTTTTTTCAGATGGTATTTTGGAAAAATCAAACGAATTGAAGCTGAGAAAAAGTTACTGCAGCCCGAAAATGAACACGGAGCTTTCCTAATTCGTGATAGTGAAAGTCGAAGGAACGATTATTCTTTGTCTGGTAAATATAAATTTTCAGTTAGTTCAATAGTATTTCGGTAAATACTTGAGCAAATAAATGCTATGGAAGTCAGCTTTTGTTCAGTGAACATCGGTGGTTGTCAACTTTGAATCATGCATGCCGCCATCTTTAATGGCTTCTTAATAGAAATCAACTTATAAACTTTCTGAAAAACAATGCATACATTTATGGAAAACGTATTTTAAAAACATGTTAGCAAAAATATTATTGACCGCCTGTTATTAATCCTCTTTTTTATATGTGCAATTATTATGTAATGTAAGCTTCTTTTGTCTTGAAGACTTTACATGTCATCAGTAATTGTTGACGAAATTATTGGATGGTTTGTCATGGCGGCAATTACCAAATGATACGTGGCCCCGCAGAGGGTTTTTTGAACATTTAAATTGACCCTTGGGCAAAAGAATATTGCTCACCACTTGTTTTAGGATAATATACAATTAAGGAAGTAGATTATTCCAAGTTAGATGGCATTAGTTATAATGCAAATTTCCGGTCATTAACCATTGGCAGGGCAAATTAAAGCCAACACGAACTACGTTATATACTGTATGTAATAAACATAGTTGAAATTCCATAAGTGACTCACGGAATGGTTTTAACTGGAATTACTTTCCTAATTTTAGTATTACAGGTACAAATAATGCATTAGGAGCAATGTATTCCACAACTAAAAATTCTACAAGTTGGTTTCAATCAATTAATTTCAAGAAAACCAAGTCTTAATTTCACTATCATAAATTCATGACTGGATGTATTTCCGGCCATCAAGCACTGACCTGGCAAATTAAAACAACTACCGAGTAAAGTGAAGTCATAGGTACATGTAGGATCAGGAAAAATCAACAGTTATGGTTAAATGGACATAGTGGCCTTGCTAAATTACATGTTCCGATGTATTAGCCACAAGATATCCTGATTTAACAAAGATAGGTGTGGTGTAAAGGCTTAAAGAGCTTTGGTTTTTAACTTTTTATGAACAGGAATTAATCGACGGATTTCCTAGCCGTTTCGTGTTGCAAAAAAAAAGAAAGTAGGCTTTCGACAAGCGAAAACAATCCTGGGAACTGCAAAACCTTATTTTCTTCCCTTCCACAACAGCGATTAAAGATGGCGGCACTGGTGTAATTGGAGACGCGTCTGATAAATGGGAATGAAAACGCATAAAAACAAAACTTTCAATGCGGTTCCATTTTCACTGAATCTTGACCTCTCGCCCACACATCGCTGAGCCTGTACCCGAATTTAAGAATATCGTAATTGGACGTCAGCTTTACTTGGTCGCACCATGCAATTATCTTCCACAGCCATCGTGCTGAGTTTTTTTTGTGGGCAACCTTAAACAAGGCCACCCTTAAAATATAATTCAAGCGTTTAGATTCTGCGGGATTTCATTCTTTCTCACCCTACGACAGGCTCGGTATCACTTGTTGGTACGCCCTGTTCCAGCCGTAGTTTTTTTTTAACGAAGCCGCCACCCCTTGGTGGATGGACCACCAGGAAGTTGTTTTTGGGTTTATGAAAGTGGAATGGTTCCCAGCCCCTCTACATGAAAACCCCTACCACCAACCACGCCAAAACATGATCGAATTTGCCCTAAGGTCTACTGGGTCTGGTGAATTTAAGAAACATGCATGGACACGATAGCGACCAAGGATGTTGTGACTTGTTGCAAAATACAGATTGCTCGAGTTTAAGACCAAAGATGGCAAGGAATTGTCACTATACTCTTTGAAAAATAAAACTCACTGATGTCATGCCTTCAAGACATTGACAGAAACATGATTCAAGAAGCACACATTTCATTGCATGACAAAAATCGAAATATGATGTTAGGTTTGTACCAAAGAAGACCCGTTGTTCTGAGTATTCTATGGTTCCAATCGGGTTAGGATTAATTTGAGGCCAAGCGATGAAACTGGGGTTTGTTACGTTGATACGGGGTGCAAGAAAATCAAAAGCACTGTTTTAATTTTATACACAATTAAGCCTCCAATTAATGGCTACTTCTGATCACCAGAGTTATGTGTTCAACTCCAGTTTTGGCACAATATGTATAACGATTTCATTCAATTTTTAGTGAGAGATGGAGATACTGTGAAGCATTACAGAATCAGACAGTTGGATGACGGTGGATTTTTCATTGCCAGAAGAACAACTTTCCGCACATTACAGGAGTTGGTAGAACACTATAGCAAAGACGCTGACGGGCTCTGTGTTAACCTTAGAAAGTCATGCATTCAGGTTTGCTGCTTTTAGTTAACTCTGACGAAACAGGAACCACGGCGATACCTAAGTTACAAAATAATTAAACAGCTTCATCCACTTTCGTTTCTTCAAGCAGATCGAAAAACCCATGACCGAGGGCCTGTCCTACAGCACCAGGGATCAATGGGAAATAGACAGGACCTCACTGAAATTTGTGCGGAAACTAGGACATGGCCAGTTTGGTGAAGTATGGGAAGGCTTATGGAATAACACAACTCCAGTTGCCATAAAAACACTCAAACCAGGTAAGCGAATGGTTGGCATATGCTTTGCTAAACAATTACATTGGACACTAAGGAAATCACATATTGTTGATGATATTCAAGTTATTGCCCCTCCAAAAAAAAACTCAATTGTGATGAAACATTTATTTGTATTGTCTGGGTTCCCTAAGTCCCAGTTAACCAAATATATCCAATCTAGAATTTTTGCTTGCTTGCATTTTTGAAAGTGTCCGGCAATATTAAGTTATTTAGAGTTTGTACTAAGGACAATATACATTAAATCGTTAGATGGATGTTTCATCAAAATCTTCGCGTTGGACAATACCAATAGCGAATCCAAAATAAAGGTTCTAACAAACAAAAAAAAAATAATTTTCAGGAACGATGGATCCTAAAGATTTCTTGGCTGAAGCTCAAATCATGAAGAAACTCCGCCACCAGAAACTTATCCAGCTGTATGCAGTTTGCACACTGGAAGAACCCATTTACATCATCACGGAACTAATGAAAAATGGAAGCCTCCTTGAGTACTTGCAAGGTATTGAAAACAACCATCACCTGCATGTAATGTATTAGTTTTATTGCTACTACTAATCTTATAATGCTTTCGACACTATCCGAAAATAGGAAAAGGGCGAGCATTAAAACTGCCACAGCTTATTGACATGGCTGCCCAAATTGCTGCCGGAATGGCTTACCTCGAGTCACAGAATTACATCCACCGTGATTTAGCAGCCAGGAACGTTTTAGTCGGTGATAATAACGTGGTCAAGATTGCAGATTTTGGTTTGGCCAGGCTAATAAAGGTATGCCGAATTTTGTTAAAGTTTACAATTATACTCATTTTTCAAAATTGATAAACGTTTAACACAAACTAATTGTTTTTGGTAAATCAGGAGGATGAATACGAAGCACGCGTAGGTGCTCGATTCCCCATCAAGTGGACAGCGCCCGAAGCAGCCAACTACAGCAAATTCTCAATTAAGTCAGATGTTTGGTCCTTTGGCATCCTGTTAACCGAGCTGGTAACCTTTGGAAGGATACCATATCCAGGTATGCAAAACTGTTGACAAGAGCTACAGCAACTATCATGAAATTTTTATAAAAATAGGCTTAATTATTGCAAAATTACCATTATTTGAGATACAATTCAATATGTCAACATTTCGAATCCATAGATTGTGTTTCTAAGACAGTTTTTCCTAATTAAATTTAATCACCAAACCCTTTAAATGTTTTAGGGTAGATCCTTGTGCAAACTTTAAATGTATAGTTTCGTGAAAGCCTTGATTTTTCCATATGCCAAACTCCCAGGGTTCCGTGGAACAGCACTGCCCTCATTTGAATTTGATGCAGCTAATCTTACAGTAACATAATCTGAACTTAATTAATGTATTTAAGGTATGACAAATGCCGAAGTGCTACACCAAGTTGAGCATGGCTACCGTATGCCATCACCTCCAGGCTGCACCACAGCCCTCTATGACATCATGCTGGAGTGTTGGCACAAGGATCCCATGAAGCGGCCCACATTCGAAACACTGCAGTGGAAACTGGAAGACTTTTTCACAATCGATAGTTCCGAATACAAAGAGGCCAGCAACGCCTATTAATTCTATCGAGGAATTCTACTGGCAGATGTTTTCTGTTCATATTGTACCTACATTGATCATGTCGAATTTGTTCTAAGCATCTCTCATGCACAATAAATTTGCAAAAAAAGGCTAATCATTGGTCCTGTGATCTTGGTCAAAGACTTTCTTCCGAGCCAGGACCAAGGATAAAAGACTAAGGCGAGCAAGGTGGTTGTTGTCTATCGTCTGCCTTCAACAGAGTAATTCCATGCACTTTTCAATGATTAAGTGTAGTGCCTGAGCAACTAAAACCATGATGTTCAGTAGGCCAAGTGCGCTCTTGTCATCAGAGCAGAACAATATACAGCCTTAAATTAAAAGAAACTATGTGCAAAGATAGACCTACTAATTTCAGTCTTTCTTGGAGGAGAACTGCCAACCTTCCAAACACGAGATAAGTGATGCCACGCTCCTATCATAACATGAGGATCGAAGTTGCGTTATTTGCGATGATCAACAAGAACTAATCTGCAATGAAAATCAGCGGATAGAGTGCTAAATTTCTTAGCAAGAAAATCGAAGAATTTCAACTTTTGCGTACTAGCAAAATTCCCTTTACCATCACCTTTGCCTTTACTGCTGGTAAAGGAAATCTATTCTCACATAATGCATACTTTATATTCCTGTTTTTTTTTTTCTCCCCGTTTTGTGTTGATAATGTTACAGTCCTAGTGATAATACTATACTTTTACAAATGTACGTTTGTGTGAACTTGCTTGCATGCACCTATTTGCACAATTCATGCAAACCCAATTAGTTGTTTTCGTCTGTAAGCCACAAATGCAATCATGACGGTGACAAGGAAAGGAAATAATGGCATTCGTTTTGTAAATTTGTACAAGGGACCAGTTTTTACCTCCATCGTTTCATTTCTATTATTTTTATAAAACGAGGCTGTTTCCTTTCAACAAATTTTCCTATGTGCTCCTTAATAAAAATAATTTGTAATTTTTCACTTTGTAACCACAATGAGGAAAATCTAAAACTAGTTAATATGCAAAAACAAATTGATTATTTTGATTCATAAAATAAGAGAATGTCTGCCATTGGCTGTCACAAAATCTAACCATTGTGCTTATGAGGCATACTAAAGGAACATCTCTCCATTTATGACATTATTTGACTGCACCTTTTTCTAAATAACTATATATGTAACAGACATTTAAAAAAAGAACAATTCCACACCATCTTGATTAAGTTACTTCTAATTGTGCGTCACATACAGTTGATAATCATATCATGTTAGTCAGGATGGCGAATTTAATGGGGAACATGGGCCAAATCTGTATTCTCCCCAAGTAGTAAATAACACCTAATATTTGGAAAAATGCCAAAGGTGTGCGAACTGCCTATTTAATAAACAAGATAACAATGAATTTCACCATTTATTGCAATCAAATCATTTCAAAAATAGAAAGTATTGATGGTTTATTTGTCCCAACAAGAGTACATTGATGCGTTTTGTAACATGGCTTAAACGGGCTGTTGCCCCAAAATAAAGCTTTTACGAATGTTGTCCCGGTGAACATAAATTAACCTTTACTTGAGTGCTTATTCTCGACAGCTAGCATAATAATTATAATGAAATTAAGCGAAAAAAAATCTCTGAATATTTGTCTAACATTTTATTTGCCAATAATTTAATTTTTATAAGGCTGCCGTACATGAAACAATCATTGGGTAGGACACAACATATTTTTAGGAAATCATGTTACATCACCCAAGCTTTGTAAAAAAAACCCCATCATTGATAGCAAATTGGTCACATAACATTTTCTATGTGTATATATATACAGTATATCCAAATCCCTACATTAAAATTCTTATGTACTTTCTAATTTTGGTAACTGTGGTTACTACTCGCATTATTATTTTACGAAAGGCGAATTCCGTCGTCTCCGCTGTTTGTTCCTAGCATTATTTATCATGTGTAAAATTTGTGTACCGTGTGTTTTGATTGCTTTTTTTTTACGACATTGTTGACTATTGCGCGGAGACTTATTTTCAAAACTGTAAAAATAAAATTGGAATCGTGGACATATTGCCTGGCGATAAGCCAGTCAAACGCTTCTGTATTTCTTTGTTTGAATGAAGTTATGTGATTTGTAATAAACTTTGCATCCCAAATTATGCTTTTTCAAATCATCCAGTTTGCAAGTTAAACTTTTGTTCGCCTCATTTCCACAAAAGGTGACCGTTTTCGTTGCTGCACATGCCAAGATGACAATGATAAAAACACATTATCGAGTGGTTTATCTTATTGGTTAGCCATTGCCCCATCGACAATAACAAAGGTGACATTCGGTACCAAGCGGAAGTGAATTACAATTTAATCCTAATCTACGAGCACTTTACTGCAAGTTTCAGAACAGTTAATGAAAGGGAGATCAATTACAATTTCAGAAATGGAAAGTACATTTTTAAGATCAAATCTATGTAACTACAATCGATGTATTTAGCCAATGACAATAAAAAAAATTATAGATTTTGTTCAAAACGAGATTTGATTTTTAAACAATATCAGTGTCCAGTCGATAGACAATTTTTTGTAAGCGTTGTAAGGGATTACCCTTAAAATATTCTTTCATTCATTTTTTCCAGCAAATTTATTGGACACCCTGAATATTTAAGTAATTCAATTCAATAAAACCGTAGGGCCATATAACCTTGTGCGATCCTCCTTTTTTTTAAACACTGTCACAATTCAACCATATTCCTATTTCCACTGATAAACACTTATCAAATTTATCAAAATGTGATTTTCTTTATCAATATGAAATCTGTAGTGATATGCAGAAAAACCCTACAGAGGATTCAGTACATACAAAAACTTGAGTTTTGAAGGGTAACCATGGATGTCAGCAACCAAAAGCGTCAATGAATTACATTTTAAAAAATGGACAACAATGAGTATGTTTTTCCTTTATTTTCAATATGGTATTTAATAATGAATGTATGTTTGTAAAGGTTTGACATTACGTTTTCATATCTTAAATACAAATAACTTTTCATTGTCTAGTGTATTATTTTTACCTAATACAGTAATATGGTCTTTTTAGTGACCTTTATTTTTTAGAATGCATAGAATATGGAAAGTAATTCAAGAAGCAGTACGTTTATGAAAAACTTTATGCTAGGAATTTTCTATTAGTACTACTGGTAAACCGTAAAAAGTTCATGGATTTGTTGCTTCAGCTAGTGATTATGCCACTGAAGTGCAGACTGTACAGAGCCCAAATAAAATTCATTCCAATTATTTTTTTCTATATGTGGTGATGGTTTCTGTATATTTACAGCTGGTACGTGGGACATACAGATCGACAAGAAGCCGAGATCAAGATACTACACCCGCTTAATGAACACGGATCGTACCTAATCCGATGCAGTGTCAGCAAAAGGGGAAACTTCGCCTTAACCTGTAATACTTGTTGGATAGTTGTCATTTTACAAATCCCTCCATAACATTATAATAAATATTTAATGTTTCCATCTTTTGAAATGCTTTCAGTACGAGATGGGAATGATGTGAAGCATTACCTGATCCGCTCGCTTGCTTCTGGGCGATTTACGATAGCCAGAAAATCATTTGCTTCGTTGCAAGAATTGGTCGATTACTACTCTATAAAAAGGGACGAACTCTGCACAAATTTAAAAAAGCCCTGCATTAAGGTAAGTAAAAAGTTGCACGTCATTCTATACTTGGCATTGCTTAAGATTCATTGCATGCAATAGCAATGTTCTGCTATTGTTGTTTCGCTTCTGTCAATTTTTCTAACAAATGCAAATATATGTCATTAATCTAATAAGAAGTTATAGCCGACTTAGTTGTAACGCCAACTGCTATTTTTGTAAAACCATCTACATATCTCTAAAGTACCATGAAAAACGTCGAATGTTCATTTTATGTCAAATTTAAACTTGATTCACCCTTTGAATTACAGGTTAATGAATTGGGAGAGAATAGTATAACCTGTACCAGTCCTTACGAGACGGATCGAAGCGCCGTCAAACACGTCCGTATCTTGGGCACGGGACAATTTGGAGAAGTTTGGGAAGGCCTTTGGAAAAACACAACGCCCGTGGCAATAAAGTCACTCAAACCGGGTAAACTACATCATGTTAACATAATTTAACAAAGTCGATCGTTATATGAAACAAGCAGCACATTATGAAAAACAATTTTATGATCCTTCTGCAGGAACCATGGACCCAAACGATTTTTTGGCAGAGGCTCAAATTATGAAGAGTCTAAAACATCCAAACCTCATTCAACTATTCGCTATTTGCACCATGGAAGAGCCCATTTATATTATTACTGAGTTAATGGCAAATGGAAGTCTGCTTCATTACTTACGAGGTACCAAAAAAGGAATATAATGTATATTGTACAAGATTTTAACAATTTCTCAGATACTATCTAGATTAGCAGTCGGGGAACTTTTTTAACCATTACCCCAAAATATTTTTGCTTAAGTCGATATTACCCTACCCCCCCCCCATTCTGAATAGAAAACAATCAATGTAAATTTTAAATAAACATTATTTATTGAA
>JAQGBW010004852.1:0-13011 GCA_034698625.1 Julus scanicus
GCGGTGGCCAATGCGGGCAAGGCGGTGACCGACCCCTCTGCATACTTGAGGAGGGCTTGATTGGCCAATGCCATATCCAGCTCCTCCCTCCAAGTTGCATAATTGGTCTCGTCTAGCTTTGAGACGTGGAACCTGTCGAGGTCTACTGGGGCCTGTAGCTTTTCCATCGTGTCCGGTTTAATCAAGTTCTAACGTAAATTGTGTATTAGTTTTATTCAATTTAGTATCAAACCGGAAGACTACCATCAACGGTACGCGGCGTAGCTTCGGACGATTTCCGAATTGGTTCAAAAAATTTTCATCAACTTCATTTTCATAATTATTAATAAATATTGAAAATTGATAACAATACAATAAATAATACAATCATTAACAAGGATAAGAACAAAGGAACAATTTCCTACAGGAAAAAATTCAAGTTATTTTAGGGCCAATTAATGGGCCATTATAATCAATGATTTGTTGTTTTTTTTCATTTAATTTCGTAAAACTATTGTTTCCCTTGTTCGTTTCCCGAGTTGCCAGCGTCTTTCGCGAGAGCCGGGCTCATATGTTTGTTGTATATGTTTTAGGATCTCGCAACATTGGGTCCTGGCGAAACCCTGGAAGAGGGTCTTCCGGATACCCGGAACAATGGTAAAATATATCGCTGAGGTCACCGCCTGACATATGTCATTGCGCCTTTCGCATTCAGCCGCAGTGGCCGTTGCGGGCAGAGCGGTGACCGACCCCTTTGCATACTTGAGGAGGGCTTGATTGGCCAATGCCATATCAAGCTTCTCCCTCTAAGTTGCATAGTTAGTCCCGTCTAATTTCGAGACGTGGAACCTATCGAGGTCCACCGGGGCCTGTAGCTTTCCCATCGTGTCCGGTTTAATAAAGTTCTAACGTAAATTGTGTATTAGTTTTATTCAATTTAGTATCAAACTGGAAGACTACCATCAACGGTACGCGGCGTAGCTTGGGACGATTTCCGAATTGGTTCCAAAAATTTTCATCAACCAGTCAACCCGCTTACCTGTTTTTTTTCACTTATTGTTTTTCATTTGTCATTTCCATTTCATTTCATATCTCAATAAAACACGTATAAATATACTCTGGAAATAATTATTAATAAATATTTGAAATTGATAACAATACAATAAATAATACAATTATTAACAACCATAAGAACAAAGGAACAATTTCATACAGGAAAAAATTCAAGTTATTTTAGGGCTATTTTAAATTAATAAAAAAAAACTCTATCAATTCTGGCCACTATTTCCACGCTTTAATCAATTTAATTTTTTTTTGTTTATATTTGTTAAATATTGCTTTATAATTTGCTATTATAAGCCACATTAAACAACAACGCCAAAAAATTTTTTTTCGGTTTTTTTTTTCGGCATTTACAATTTATGGTCTTGTGCCACTAAACAAATATTCGCGGCAATTAATCTCCACCGTAAGTGGTCTTAACGTCAACAAAATGCCGAGAACCATTGTTATATGCAGGCGGGACCAAAACAAACAGTCATCGACAATTTTTATTGAAAGGCGGGCCCAAAACAAACACCAAAAATTGAATTACGTTGATTCTTTCGTGGCAGTTGGGCCTTTTCTTCTGATGCCGCCACCAGTCAACACCAGGTGGGCATCTAATAGGCCAAACAGGCGGTCTAATTATGCGGCTCGAAGCCAGCAATTTGATCGCCAACGACGATGAACAAAAAAAAATCGTTGAACCGCAAAAAATGGCGGTCGGGCGTCTTCAAAAAAACGAAAATGCGGATAATTTGTTCCCTTTAAACAATCCCGACGTCAATTTTCTCAATTAATGTTGATACGGGCGTTTCTTCGGCAAACATTACTTCGTTTCCAGCAACAATTGGCCGCTTGTTTAGCCGTTTTATGAAAGTTCGTAGAACTTTAATTGCGGACGCGTTATCGAGTCCACAACCAAAACAAACGGCAGCCAAAATAGGCGATAACGATTAGCACAAAAAAATTTGACGCCTACCTTTACAATCCATTCAAAATTGCTGTTTCCATTAGCGTTCCTTATAATTGGATGGGAAACGCACGACCGCAATGAAAATCGTTGAAAAATAAACACCTGCTCCTCATAACCAAAATCCCTGCAGGCGTGGCACGTCGATCGTTAAGAACAAAATTCCTTACTTCGTTCTCCATAGCGCTGCTACCATTGTTAATTATTTCATGACGAACCTTTCTTTCTAGCAGGGACGTCATTGATGATTATTAAACGGCCAAGACTCCAGGATTCAGTATTGGTAAGTGATTTTTATTCAATTTTTAAGCATGATTGAATGAAACTTGGAATAAGTTCACATGTCACAATATATGGTTTCAGGTGATGAACGGCCATTGACCCGCTCGGGTCGGTGGCCAGAGAGTGCCGGTTAGCTCTAACAAATAGTGTGGCCAAGCCACGGGTCTGAGATTCCCTATTAAGGCAATCTCAGATAAGATTCGTTTTCTATTTAATTAATATATTTTGTTCTCTTTTTAGATTTTACCAAAAGGGAATGGCCAGTTCATCACAAAAACAGGTAAGTGAATATATTAATATAAATTAAATACTATGTTTAAAAACAACAAAGTCGTGAAAACAAAGAACAACAGCGCGTTATGGCGGAGGACCATTAGGATCGGGACATGCGGCGTTTTGGCATGCCATTCGACGTTGCACTTGGATGCAAGGACGATCGCTGCGATGTTGAATTCTGGGATTTTTCCATCCTGTTTGTGACAGAAACCTGTGTATCATGTATGCCTGGATTTTACCTTGCCCACAGAGTGGATTGCTGGAAAGGGAGGAGTGAAGATCAGCTGAATGGTCGCAAGGAGCTTGCTGTTGTCCTCATTCCGGGTTGTGATGGCGGCATGTCCTCCGTGTTGCACGTTCCGGTCAATTGGTCTTTGGCGGCCAAAGGGCCACCCTGGCCTATCGGCAGACCATAGCCAAGTATGTCGTGCTGGCACGTTATGGCGGAGGACCATGCAGTTAAGACGATCGGCAAGATGGCATGGGTGTCGGCAAGACCATGTTTCTGGTGGCGAGTTAGGTTTACTTTCCTCCGGAGATGTAATGGTTTCCGGCCTAGGGATGGAGGATGGAGCTGTTGTACTGCTTGGACGGTTTAGGGGTCGGACCTCCCTTGTTGTAATCGCTTGTGGGGTTGTTCGGGGTTCTGTATGTATGGTATGTTGCCCACGGAGTGGTCAACGCTTAAGGGGAGAGTGTCACGATCCCCTGGGGCTGGAGGTCGTTGTATGATTTGTGGAATGTCTGGAATGCGCGGGCAGGTTATGGAGCATTGGGTGATTCGTCGGGGTATGCTTGGAATGTGCAGTTTTACGTGCGGATGAATGTATTGTGTAATATTCGGGATGTGAAATGCGTGGGATGCGCTTTGTTATGATAATTGTACAATGTTGGGCAAGTCGGGATTAGAATGATCTAGAATTAACTGCATTCCTGCTGCCCAGGTCGCCACCAGGGAGGGAGACTGGATATAAAGAAGACCTGGGCCAGCGGGAAGGCAGTGCAGGTTCGGGGGCCTAAACGAGCTGGTCAGCCCCGCTTGTGACATGTCAATTCGCCCTGTTAAGTTCTGATTTGTGATGATTAAATGGTTCGAACCAACCGTTGTGCCTAAAGTGTGGTTCTTACTCCAACGATCTGCAATAACCTCTCAACTTGTCATGCAAGTTGAAGACATGTTTTGCATCGGTTTGAAGCTTATACCACTCTAAGAAAGCATTTCGGGAATTTTTAGGCATCGAATCGGGATTGTAAAATTTAGCATCTGGCATTGACCCGCTATAATTTTGGTTTTTGTCAGTGTTAAACAAATGAGGAAAATAGCCTTTCTTTAATTCTGCAAGTCCGAATGTCTCTGGAAATTTGGACAAAGGCATTGCCAGAAAGTTGAAAGAGTCAATAAATTGAATGTGTAACTCAGGGATAGTTAAACACATTAACTTATTACCAGTGAAGATTGCTCCGGGGTAAATATTGTTTTTGTACAAGTACTCCAAAACAAATAGCCCGTCATAGCCCTTTAAATAATGTGAGATAAACACAATTGGCTGCAAATTTTGAATTTTCTTAATGGAGTGCCCGCACCTGTTTGTAAATATCCATTCCCAAAACTTGTCTCTAGCACTTGATCGTTCTCGTTGCAAAATTTTTGTTTGTTTTTTAACGAACCATCTTCGTGTTAAACAACGACGAGGTTGGCTTTATGCACACCAGTTTCCTGCATAGCCTCAACATCAAAATAATAGATGACAGGCTTCAGGATATTAGTTGTTTTTTGTTTTTTGCTGACACCACCATTAGTGCCATCTGCCTTACGTTTGCCATTATTACCCATAACCTCACTAGTGCTGGCTTCGTTGACATTGTTTTTGACAACATCTTGCTTCGCTGCTGTTGTTTGAATATAGCAAAGGTGACCCTTGACGACCATTTGCTTGCAGTATTTACAAGCAACTTTTCCGCAGTTGTGTATTTCACTTTTCCTAATAATCAAACAACAGGTTTTGCAGCGGCAGAGTGTTGCGCACGTTTGATTTGCTACATGTAATCTTTTGCAAACATTTCCTTTAAAATATCTGCAGCAAGGAATACATTTCACCCAAATAAAGTTTGCATCAGGCTGGCATTTTTCATCTCTGCAACTATGACATTTTTTGTTGCAGCTGTGACGTGAAGGAACAGCAGCAATGCCTATAATAATAATAATGGTTAATCCTCATTAAAATCTGCAAAACTAGAGTACTTTGTAGAAATGCTGCAGTTTCGCATACCCTTCAAACATGTTTAACATAAGTACGACCGGTTAAAAAATGCAGCCATGCTCGTCAACACTGCAAAGTGGCTGTTGTTGTTGTACAACAGAAGCGAAAAAGGCCTTGTGCACGTGTCTGGACCGATGAAAATTGAACTAAAATTTGCATCCGCACTATACACGTAAATCTGAAATCCTTGCAGTGCCAAATGGTTTTGAAACTGCTGAATTTGCGGCAACCCACAAGGCCTTTCTTGTACACCAGCGCTTCGGTGAAGATCCTCGGCAGCCCTGCCTTGATGCTCTAACCTCATGTCGCAAAGCTGTTTTAAGCTTTTTCGGTCATGTTCCGTAGCATTTGGCTGCATCTTTTTGTGGTTAGCTATGGCTATAACCAAGGATCTCGCAAAACAGAGCTGGTCGTTGTTTTGTATCGACGTGATGGTGCATCGCTTCTCTTTTAACCAGTCCACCAGGCAGATTTGCGTTCTAGAACGGCAGCAACCAAATGGCGACCATCTAGAGCCTGGAGAAGGCAGTTTCGTTGTTATGATGTCGATTTCAACACCCTCGTTGTCAAGCCCTAAACCGCCGTTGCTCTGGTCAGTTTTCCTGAATTCGTGAATGATTCGCTTGCCAGTAAGCTCATTAAACTTCATGTAAGGCATGTTAAGATTTCGCCCCCATGAAGAACTACACATGAAAAGTCTAACCATGTCATGGCCGTCTAAATCGGTCGTGGCTTTTTCTACTATGAAATTAAAAATTTGCTCCAACGCTTAATATACTCTTCCGGAGCAACGTTTATTAAATTTTTGAATCCTAAATGAAAAATTTTAGCCACAGTTCCGAATTTGATCATGTATGACGCATCGCAGTTTTTAAGGGTGTAAAATCATTTTCGTTAAATTCTATTTCGCGCTGAATAAATTTAAAAATAAAATAGGGATAAATATTTTATTCAAACACACTTTTATTTTATTTTTGATTACATGACTACTCAAAATACCTGAGAGTATTGAGAATACGAGGACAAAGATTCGTCGGCTGATGAATCGCCGTCAGCATCTTTCGATGAAGACAGCTGGTGGCGGCGTCCTCCTCCTCCCTGTTCTCTTTCCCAAAACATTTCTATAATTTATATGGAACAAAATAAAAATAAATTTAATTAGTGCATAAATATACATAATTTAGTTAAGTCACTGCGGATATGGTTATCGTACCATGTGCAGCAAAACTTTGCAGCTGGAAGATGATGAAAATGAGCGGCTATCATCATTATCATCATCGCTGCTGCTGACATCGATCGCTGGCATGTCATCGGAAGTTTCATCATCATGTTAGTTATCCTTAAAATGGATAAGATATAGACCCCCAGAGTTATATATATACAAATGTTTTATCTTTTTTATAAGGATGTCAAAATAGAGTTATGCACCTTATTTTCAATACTACTGGTGTCTGCATTATTCACATTTGTAGAACGATCTAGGATCGTTTTAAATAATTCCGGGAAGTCTTAACCGAAAACTTCAGTCAGCCGACGCCTTTCGGTTTCCTCGTGATTACACTGCTGCTTTTCCTTTTTCATCATTATTCTACGACCCAGCGCCTTTTGTTTTCCCCGATGTCTCATCGCCAAAAATTTTTTTTCATGGCTGTTACCCTAACCCCCTACCTTAAAAGGGTTGTCCGGCGTTAACACATTACTTACTGATTTAAAGGGTTGCCTGTAGCGTGTCTGCTTCCCGAAGATGTTTTGGGTCGGCATCCCTAAGGTATCTAAAACTTCGCGGCACGCTCCCATCCCCCCAAGAACAGGTTCACCTGAGTCAGTAAATCGGTTACAACACACTGTTTATTGATATAAGGTGTGAGACTGCACATTAGAGGCTAACCTAGCTAGTAACCCCTCCAAAATCCCCTTCCAGTAACCTTACCATCCTTCCGTTGTTGGGCTGCCAGCCCCGGTCTTGGCCTCCGGCCTCTGCTACTCCTTCGAGGAGACTCCCGCAATCAGCCCTACACCGTCAATTCCGACGCAACTCAACACTTTGACCCTCCACTGCCAAAACTCAACGACTGCTAACAACAACGTAACTGCAATTCTGCAACTCCACAACTTCAACTGCAACTTCCACGAACTACCCCTCTGCTGCAGTTGTCATCCCCTTTTATTTGGGAAACTCCCCTGCACACCACGGCTCTCCTAAGTTTTTCTGACCAAATTTGGCCAGGCTAGAACAGATCCGGAGCTGGAAGCCCCCTGGCCTTCCGTGTGGGCGAGGGATGGGTATCTTCCCCGGTGCTGAGTGCTAAGTGCCTCCCCTGGTTAACAGCCCATTAGTGGATGATTAATGGGGACATCCACTCAATCCTTTCCGGCATCCCCACTCCCTGTGGGCCCGTGCCGCCCCTGGCCCCTGCCTGGCTCTTGTGAGCATATTTCTCCCCTGCGATTCCCTATTTCTTTGTGGCCATCTTGGGGACACCCTGTAGTCAAGTCTCTTCTTGGTGCCCTGCACCTTGTATCTTCCTCTCAGTGGGGTGCTATTGGGTGCCCCCGTTTAGAGGTCTTGCTGGGCTAATGGTGTTTTGGCTTTCAGGTAATATATTTTGGTTTCTGCAAATTGCCGGTTAACTTGTTTGCCAAACTTTGGCTTCCACCTGGCAACCCTGGGTGGGGGTGGGGGACACCTTGCTCCTGAGCCCGCGGTAGCTCATTGGCCAGATCTGACACACCTAACTTATTCTGCTGTGGCCCCAGCAGTGTACTCAACTTGGCCAGTCATCATCTTCACCATGTCCGAGCCCAGTGCTCTATTTCTTTTTGCAGAGCTAGGGGCACCCTGTATGCCCATCACCGGGACCTTCCCTTGGTGATCCTTTTGGTCGCCAGGGGGGGACTCCAGCTGTTCCCCCTCCAGCAGGTCCATTCGCCACCCTGCTGGAGCAGTGGTGGGGTGCCTGGCCCCAGGCAGTGAATAGTGAGGTCTTGGCGTCTTCTTTCACTGCTGTCCTTAGCCATTATGGCTATTACGGGGCCCTACTGGTAGGGCACCCTTATGTAGGGCAGGCAAACTCGCCTGCCTCACCATCGGACGGATAACTTGTTGACGACCCCGACTGGCCCTAGACTCAAGGTAAGGAAACACTTTTTTATCTTCTTTGACTACCTCCTGGGGGTCACATAGCTCTGGCGGCCAAGGAGGGTCTCCCAGCGAGCCCTTCTATTCCTCTAAAGGGCCTCGCACACTTGACGACTGCTGCTGTTGTTCATCCTGTAAATATTAAAATATCCATCCATAAAAATGTGGCTGGGTTTAATTGGCGAACCACAAAGGCAGAATGTGCAAATTAACAAACATTTTTCTCAGACTTGTTTAAAAATCTACCATTGCATAGTGAAAAACAAAAAAGTAATACATTTAATAATTTATCAAGCTTTTTTAAACAATTTTTTTTAATCTCGGTTTCTTTAAAAGTTCCATTAGTAACATTACTTATTAAAGTTGATATCAGAGTTTTTAGCCATTTTTAAAATTGATATATTATAAAAAACACGATTTAAGGCCCTTTAACCCCCTATGTATTTCAATTGGTCAAACTTACACTTCTCCCAGTTTTCAAGCAAAAAAGTTAAAACAAAACTAAAAAGATATACAAATTCTTTACGACGTATACTAGGTAATGTTATGTTTAGTTTTTGATTTAAATTGTTAATTTTTATTAATATAACAAAAAGGTCGAATAAAATTCGTAGTTCGCTCCATTATCCAACAGGTGGCGCTTGTGATTTTTAAGCGCCAAATTCAAATTTAAACTTAAAATTTGTTATTTTAATAAAAATTAACAATTTAAATCGAAAAATAAATATAACAAGGCCTTAAATACGCCTTAAAGAATGTGTATACATTTTTAATTTTATTAAAACTTTTATTTTGAAAATTAGGTGAAGTGCAAATTTAACCATTGAAATACATAGGGTACCAAACCCCCTTAAGACATTTGAATCTAGGCCAGTTTAGAAATTTACACATAATAATCGCTGATCGAGATATTTAACTTTCCCTTTCAGCGTTACCGACAAATGAGGTTCGATTAATGATTCTTGTAATGGTTCGTTAGTCGTCACAAATCGTTAATCTCGTAGCAAACAAGCGCTGGTACTCGGCAATTTTAATGCGATGCAATTAAACGTGCGTTCGGATTTGAATTATTTGACCTAGCAACTTATTGCCCTCATCAAAAATACCCTTGGCTTCTCCACAATTTTATGACTCCTTTACTTTCTTGTATGTTATACACTATCCTGCATTATCCGAATTTAGGCCCTCCACGTAAAAGCAATGTTTCGTTCTCACTGCAATAGTTTATCTTAATTATAGGACAGTCTGGTCCAACATTTTCTAATTAAATGTTTAAATGATTACAATACTTCTATTGTGGCATATGTCGGAAGAAAAAAAAGAATTTAAAAACCTGAAATTTAGTCTTAACGCAACAGTTTAAAAACGAAAATTTCACAACAGTGCTTTGAAATTTGCATTTGGCATAAGGACAAACAGTGGAACATCGATTTCTTTTGCAAAAATCTTTGTGTAAATGTCTTCATTTTGAAGCAGTTTATTTTTCAACAATCAACATCGCTTTCCACCACTATATTTACACTGCATTTAACGGTCATAAAATAAATGTTGACTTAATGTCATAACATTGCAAATCCAGTGTTATGTCAATGTCATTCGAATCAAGGACACGCACATTTTATCCAGGGACCCTGCATACATACTATACATGAAATTAAATCAGCCTCTAGGGCAGCAGCTTAATTTGATTTCTTTACAAGGTCATGTCTCTATATAACCAGAAATTAGGGTTTTCTCATTGAAAGTGATATTACGACTTTGGGAATCCAGCCGGTTGCCAGACCGCATTCATGCTGACAACGTCACTATGTACACCAATGATACCACACACGAACGAAGTATACAGAAACAAGTGTGAAAAAGGCCATTTTTTTTTCAAACTATCAACTCACGGCACACTGAACACCGTACACCATACATTTGTGGCGTCATAGGCACGTGCATGTGCAAATGCTGTTCTAAATTTTGTGCATATAGTTCTTAATTTCATGTTTATTTTACATGAAAAGTAGTGCCTAAAGTGACCAATGGAAAGCAACTCTTTATATATAAAAACTAACCATGCATTTAAAATAAATAGTAGATTCTTAATTCCTTATCTTGACAGTACAAAAAACAGAACGGCTGGATGACATAAGTAGTACATGCGGGTACAGGGGGTTTTGTTTTTTAAATCCAAAATGGCGGCCATTTTACTGCATGCTGGATACATACCAGAAGGAGAGAGGGCCTTTACTGCTAACCCATTGTTACCTAGATAAGGGCCACATCATTTTAATTAAATGGTTACAATTTTATTTTTAATAGCAAAGGATTACGACGTCATCCAAACAGCAATGCCCCATATATTATTTAATGTGTAAAAAAATCCAGGCATGAGGTGGTTTTGAACTGCGAACCATTGGCATGGGAGACATGTATGTTACCACAGAGCCTTTGGGTACAAGTAAAAATACTGCTGCAAATGATGTATTAGTGAATTAAGGTAGAAGGAAGGGGAGGTTTATGACAAGAAGGTACAGAAGGGCCAAGTAGGTTTCAGAGGGAAATTCAAATGACAAGAAAATAGAAGAGACAAGTAGGTTTCAGAGGGAAATTTAAATCTGAAACAGCAAAAATTCTCTAAAACAGCAAAATACATATAAATTTGATAGCCATTAAGGCATTAAAGTGGTGTTTCATGACGCCAGTGCCATCTATGGTAAATTGCAATAATTTTTAAATATGGGGAAGGAAATTCAAACCTCTAATGCTATAACATAGCCCAAAAACAAGGGGCCAATAAAAATTAAGTGTCACAAATGACAAGAAAATAGAAGAGACAAGTAGTATTCGGCAGGAAATTCAAATCTGAAACAGCAAAATTCTATAAAACAGTAAAATAGATATAAATTTGATAGGCCTTAAGGCATTAAAGTGGTGTTTTATGCCGACAGCACCATCTATGGTAAATTGCAACAATTTTTTTAAATATAGAGAGGGAAATTTAAACTTTAAATGTTACAACATAGCCCAAAAACAAGAGCCTATAAAAATTAAGCATTACAGATAACAAGTAAATAGAAGAATTAAGCAGTATTTGGCGGGAAATTCAAATCTGAAACAGTAAAAAGGCTATAAAATGGCAAAATTTGATATGCATGTCCATATGAAATCCCATGCATGTCCATGTGCACTCCCGTGGATGTCCATATGCACTCCCGTGCATGTCCATATGCAGACCGTTCATGTCCATATGCAGACCGTGCACGTCTATATGCACTCCCGTGCATGTCCATATGCACTCCCGCACATGTCCATATGCACTCCCATGCATGTCCTATGCATGTCCATATGCACTCCCATGCAAGTCCATATGTACTCCCAAACTAAAAATGTTACAAAATTATCCTAAAACACCAAAATGTGTGTAAGCGCTCTGCAGTGTTTAAGAAAAAAAATAGTTTTTACAATGAAAGTGTAATATTTAAGTAACGAACAAAATATTTGCAGAAATGTACTTAGTCGAAATACAAGTGTTTTGGTGCAGTAGAAATGCAATTTTTGTGTATTCACCACACTATTTTACTAAGTCAAAAAATAGTTTTCACAATAAAAGTGTAATTTTTAAGTACGACGAACATAATATCTGCAGAAAGGCTCTTAATCAAAATACAAAAAAGTGTTTTTCTGCATAAGATATGTAATTTTTGTACATTCAACATACTATTTTGCTAAGTCAAAAATAGTTTTTACAATAATAATGTATTTTTTCAGTAACGGATGTAATATTTGCAGAAAAATAGCTTAGTCAAATACAAAAGAGTGTTTTCTGTAGTAGAAATGTAATTTTTGTGAATTCACCATACTATTTTGCTAAGTCAAAAATAGTTTTTACAATAAAAGCGCAATTTTTAAGTAACAAACGTAATATTTGCAGAAATGCGCTTAGTCGAAATACAGAAGAGTGCTTTGATACAGTGGAAATGTAATTTTTGTGTATTCACCATACTATCATGCTAAGACGAAAAATAGTTTTTTTTTACAATAAAAGTGTAATTTTTAAGTAACGAACGTAATATTTGCAGAAATGCGCTGAGTCGAAATACAGAAGAGTGCTTTGATACAGTAGAAATGTAATTTTTGCATATTCACTATACTATTATGCTAAGTCAAAAATAGTTTTTACAATAAAAGAGTAATTTTTAAGTAACGAACATAATATTTGCAGAAATGCGCAAAGTCAAAATACAAAAGAGTGTTGGTGCAGTAGAAATGTAATTTTTGTGGATTCACCATACTATTTTGCTAAGGCAAAAATAATTTTTACAATAAAAGTATAATTTTTAAGTAACAAGCATAAAATTTAGGGAATAGAACTATCAAAATCGCAGACATTTTCTTAGACAAAATACAAAAGAGATTTGCACTTGTACATTAATTCTGATTTTTAATAATTAGTTTAATTAATTAAATATTAGAATTATAAATAAATAGTGTTGTGTTGTGTCATCAGTATGTGGGGGAAACAAAAATAGATGGCGTGGCTCCTCCCATACAACGTAACTATAGAGATGGGCCAAATCCCAAAAAAAATTTGGCGTGGCTTTGCCTCCTATATTGTGTGTGTTAAAGAAGCTGGGGCCTAATCCAAAGAAATATGGCGTGGCCCCGCCTCCTAAGCCGCTTGTAAAAGGGGTAAGCTTAACCCTCAAAAATACGGCGCGGCCCCACCCCTACAACAAATGCCCTCAGGCATACGCCATCTGGGCATCCAGTACTACTAACATATGCATTTTGTGATGAAGTTCATTTTGTTCATTAGGGCATTTCATTTTGCATAACTGTATAGTGACACTTTCACCAAACACTGTCTACTGACTCATTGGAACCTTTGCAGATTTAGCTTCTACCATCTCCTGCGTGACACGAGAAAAATGGCTTAATATTGCAGATGAATTCAACACTGTTGAACTTTTCACATTGCATTGGTGCAATTGATGAAAAACCTATTGCTTTATCGGCTCCCCCTGTGAGTGGTACTGTAGAAGAAGGCAGTCTACAGCTATTGAAAAAGTAAG
>JAQGBW010004853.1:0-13011 GCA_034698625.1 Julus scanicus
ATATAACCGTACCTTGTAGCTTATGTACCTTTCAAAATTGTACCTCATAATATGAGTTACTATGATACCCCATATCTCTGCAGGTACATGGTACCTCATTGACACATGTACCTCTTTTATATGAGTTACATGACTAAGAGTGTAGGAGAGAATCAATTTTTGCATGTTTTTTGTTTTTTTCTGGGCAATTTGCAATGTCGAATCGTGTTAAACACGCTTTGTTGAACTTGAAATTGCATCGCTGACAATTATGACAAAGGTTTTCCTCATCATCCAAAATGAAACTTTATGAGATACAATCAACATTTGAAATGGATGTTCTTTTTTAAACATCGTTAAATTCAACAGCAAATGGTAGAAACTTGGTAGTCGGCAAGTGCATGTCCATGCGATGAATTTCTAAAAATTGAGTTTTTATATAGTTAAGTTTAATAATATGTATTAAGAGACGAACTGGTTTATAATACCAAGTAAGGTCTATCATACCAAATGGCGAGAGTTGCTTCAAATATTCAGTAATTAATTTGCATACTATCTGAGAGAAAATTGTTACAATTGCAATTTGATGTGAAATATGAAAACTTTCAGAAATCTTGGCTGCATATCTCAACTCATTACACATACTTACTGCATTGATCTCAACAAATGCCAATCAAAATGAATTATAATATTTGTACACTATGAAAGTTGTTCAGAACGTGTAACAGGAATTGTTTAAGAGGGATCACAACCTTATCCTTTTCAATGGGTCGGGTTTGTGAAGATACTCACAGTTGAATGAGGGAGGTTTGGGTAGGGGTGAGAATTGTTTGGGGTGGCTTGATGGATCAGCAATGGGCTCCGCTTATCGTTTTTTACTTTAAAATGGTAGATTTTTTAAAATTATTGTTTAAGTTTGAAAAATGTCCGTTAGTTTGCACACGCTGCCAACAGGTGGCAGCATGAGATAGGCAAGTTGTGAGTGCACAAATTTAAATAATGATTTACTTTAAAAAAAATTCTACTATTTTAAAATGAAAAATGACAAGCGAAGCCCATTGCTGATTTATTAAGTTATTTTAAACAATTTTTATTTTTATTTAATGTTTTTTTGTTTGACTGTGAGTGTCTTTGCAAATTTACCCATTGAAAGGGGTAGGGTTGTAATCCCCATTAAAGATTAAGCTTGGGAATACATTCTCCATACTTTGATTATCAATTTGACAAATGATGATAACTTTAATCACCATCTCATTAAAAATAAATAAATAATCATCAGTTTCCAGTCCGAGTCAGTGGATTTAGACTTTTGGAGCAACTTGTAATTCTCAAAGCGAGTTAAATCCGACGTGAATTCAAAATAAGTTGTTTCTATACTGTCGCTTTGTCATTAAAGTCTTTGAGGAAGTCGTCACCTTTATTCCCAGTTGTCCAGAACCCTTTTCTGGCAGATTTCTAGATTTGATGGCAGCGCATTTGAGGTTTAAGTATGTTTGTGCCGTGCTTCTTCTCTAAGAGGTTTCACTCTTTTTTTGTTCCCCAAGGTTGTTGCAATCTCCATGGAAGAATAGATGGCGCAAGGATAAGCTGTAATGATGTTTAGTTACATTTATTAAGCCCCATGGGATTTCAGACATTGTTTCTTCAAAATGATTCCTTGGAACCTTGGATGGCATATCAACGTTAGCTTTCACTTCACTATTGCACCATTAGAACGAAAGCAAGCAGAACATTTACAATGTCCCGAGTTTCCAACGTCCAATTTATTATCAAGATGTATTATGTCAGTATTACATCTATTCGCTTGACTCGCACATTACCCATCAAGGCTTGTATTACATGAAATATAGCATGAAATAGTAAACACTTAAAATATAGGATCCTTGTACCCAAGGTACTGATGCAGAGATATAGCCCTTCAGCAATCTAATTTATAGTTAAAGGCAACTGTAATTGATTTGTACACAGAATTTTCGGAATGTTCATTTTCACCAATGGAGTTTGTGTTCTATATTTTTTTTGAAATTGCTCTCTTTAGACTGCTCTCGGTGCTCTTGCATTTTTTATATCTTTTGCCACGATGCAATCAAAAACCAATATCGGAAATGTGATGGTTGCGCATATCCAATGTTAAATATTTATTTGTCTGCCATACTCGCTGCTTTTAAATACTACCAAGGTTAAAATTAATATTGAAGGGCCTTAAGAGAATGCGGTTTTTCTTGTTTTATTTATTAAAAATTGATGTCCTCGTGTCTTTTATGGAATTTGGCAAAAAAGCGAAAAGTTAGTTGTTCGCAAATTGGTTTCTTTAAGAAGGCGAGATGGATATTTTTGTGTGGTTTTTTCGTATTAATAATGCATGCTTGCCAACAATTTCGTTTACGGACGAATCTGAAATTTATGGGATTTGAAATAGTTTTCTCCTTTTATTATTCTCAAACAGACGAAAAATAGCCATATATACACTTTATTAGAGCTAACTAAACAATGAATGTGCTTGTGTAGGGTAAAACATAAGTTGATTCTTTTCTTGAAAGTTAAAAAAATAAAATGATGCATTTGCAAATCCATTTATGGTATATTAAAAAAAAGAAAAGAAATCTGCATCGCTGAAATATTTTGAAATTCTCTCGTCATGAAATATTAGATTTGAAATCCTTTGAAAGGAAGAAAAGTGCAGATAAAATTTTAAAATGTGTATATTTTATGATTCACGAAATTTTTACTGTCACATTAAAACAATTCTAAAGGTCGGTACGCACCAACGACACATTCAGACACAAAAAACATACACAAAAAAACTTTGGTGTGTACTTTAGTGTTTGTGAAACATGCGTCGAAAATGGCCATTGTCTGACACATTTTGATGTTTCTTGATGTGTCGTTTCGATCGCTCGAGAGGCGGTCCGGAATCAAAGGAAAAAATGTGTCGGAATGTTTTCTTTTGCGTCGTTGTGCGTACTACTTTATTCATTTTGACGGTTATGTTTTTGCAGTTCCATTGTTGATATTCACTTACAAAATCATTAGGGCCAATAAAAATTATTTATTATTACTTTAGGAAGGTTAATTCATTTTTACATGGGTCCCAAGTCGGGACCGGCACATTTTATGCATTTATAGAGGCTATTCGTTTATACAGGATGCGTTTAGACAGCTTCTAATGTATTGCACTTTTTAAGATATCAAATTCTAACTTGAAACAATTTTACATAATTTACACATCCACGTGGAATTTTCTGTATGTAAATCCACCAAACCAGACTTGCTACATATTTGTTTCGTTTTATATACAGTAGTTCGTTCACATAAGATATATCAACACCTACGAAAGTTTAATGCACCAAGAATTGCATTTAGGTAAGATTAAAAGCTTTCGCATGCACTGTTAGTCGAAATAGTAATTACTTGGTTTCCCTATTACATCGTGCAATGAAAACAAATGAATGTCTAAGTCTATTCGTGTTGTTTAATTGCAGAACAGGCGAAGTTTTTTTAAGTTTCTCGCTTTATTACCTCATATTTCACCTCGGGTAATTTATGCGCAGTTTTTCTGCTGACAGTTAACAAATTCGCTTTCTAATTGTGGGCAATGAAAAGAAGGCCAGCTGTTTTTATTATTATGCAAGTTGTACAAATGCATTTGGCTGCTAGCAAAATGAATCTTTTCACTTGTTAACATTTGCTCTATGATTTTTCTAAGAAAACAAAATTCATCTTCGTGTTTTGCATTCTCATGATAATGTCTGAAAGCAATATATTTCGTCTTTGTTGCTTATTTGGATAAATACATGTATATATGTCTGGTGCATCGTTTACATTTACACAAAAGCTGTCATCTAATGCAATAATGGAATTTTTTGAAAAACTGCACTATAAAGGGTTTTTTCTCTAAGTTTCATTCCAAGCAATCGAGAAAGCTTATTATTCTATTAAATATATATATATATATATATATATATATATATATATATATATGCATGGACATACAATGTAATTTATCACTGAAATATAGTGGGAATTCATTTTTCAAAATAATGCAAACATTCATAGTGTGAAATACCAGTAATGTGGCAATTCATTTATCAAAGTAATGTGGAAATTTTTTGGACACTATATTGTTCTTTGACCTAAAAATATATGCATGGACATACAATGTAATTTATCACTGAAAAATAGTGGGAATTCATTACTCAAAATAATGCAAACATTCATTGTGCAAATTACCAGTAATGTGGCAATTCATTTTTCAAAAATAATGTGGACATTCTTTGGTCACTATATTGTTCTTTGGGCTGAAAAAAATGCATGGACATACAATGTAATTTATCACTGAAATATAGTGGGAATTCATTACTTAAAATAATGCAAACAATCATTGTGTAAATTACCTGTGATGTGACAATTCATTTTTCAAAATAATGTGGAAATTCTTTGATCACTATATTGTTTTTTGGCCTAAGCTAAATATTTGCTAATCAATCAACATCTCATTTACCACAAAAAAATTGCAGAACAAATTTATATCAAATTCAAAAATGTAATTTATTGTCAATTTTTCGACAAAGACAAATCAACAACATCTACACACATGAGAAATTGAGTCTGGCAAGATATAGATTTAGCAAAATTGGAGTAAGAGCATTGTTAGATCCATCTTTTTGAAGACTGTTCAAGCTTAAAAATCACAGAAGAAATATTCGCATTTATTTCTATGCTAATGAATTGAAACTGAAGCAACATCGCCTATAGGGCCAATGGAAAATCCACACAAACCATGTCAGAATCCACAACTACCCAAGACTATGAGGGTTTGATCGTGCACGTCAAGGCTTTGTTACTTTTGATAAGTTGTCATGACAAACTGGGTTATCAAACAAACATCAACGCACTCTCGGATTTGTCTTTATTGCTCACATCGTTGTGCAGTGCATTGCCATTTCTTATTTCTTTGATGGGAATGTCAAATTCACTTGCCTAGATAATTAAACTTATCGCTTCGTTAAAGTTGTCAGGACGAGCTCTCTGTTGCCAGAAGATTAGCAAGAGTCGTGCATCGGCATACAGATATCCATAATGAAGTCGATGGTATTTGCAAAAGTGCACATCAGGATATTGGAGGCGACGTCTTATGGACGTTGACAATGGGTTGGGATATTGCTTCTTGCCTAGTAAGCACGTATCGATTGGTTAAGTACACATCCGCACGGATTACGGCACGCACACATATCCCCTATATAATCGTTGTTGGAATTGTATCAGAGAGCAGTATATTTGGCACTCGGTCATTTTTGGTGTTCAATTGAACTCAAGTCCAGATTCGTCGCAATGAAGCAAAAAAAAAAAACTTGGCATGGTTAGAATGTTAGATTACTTACTTACTTGTTTGATCAAAATTTCTGTTGTTGAATTGTAGACCTGAAATTTGTTTGGAATAAGAAATCTTAAAGCATCTGGAAAGTTAATCATATTATTGCTATGCTACCTATAAGAACTATACATTTAAAAAATTTACAATTTTAGCATGATCAATTTAGATAATTCAGAGATCTCAAGCTCCAAGTTTTTGCTACAATCTTAAGGTTTTTAAGCGAAGTTCTTTAAGAAGTCCTTGAAATATTGTTTCTGTAATTAGGTATAAGACTTAAAATAGATTACAAAATTTACAATTTTAGCATCATCAATTTAGATAATTCATAGATCTCAAGCTCCAAGATACACGTTTTTGTTACAAGCTTAAGGTTTTTAAGCGAAGTTCTTTAAGTTATCCTTGAGATATTGTTTCTGTAATTATGTACAAGAACTACCTTTAAAAAATTTGCAATTTTAGCATGATCGATTTAGATAATTCAGAGATTTCAAGCTCTAAGATAAAGTTTTTGTTACAATCTCAAGGTTCTTAAGCGAGGTTTTTTAAGTAATCCTTAAAATATTGTTTCTGTAATTAGGTACAAGAACTACCTTTAAAAAATTTACAATTTTAGCATGATGAATTTAGATAATTCAGAGATCTCAAGCTCCAAGATACAAGTTTTTGTTACAATCTTAAGGTTTTTGAGCGAAGTTCTTTAAGTAATCCTTGAGATATTGTTTCTGTAATTAGGTACACGAAGATTCTAAGATTCGGAACCCTTGTTTCTCAATCGATCATAAGATTTACGAGCGACATCCTGTAATCTGTTCTAGAATCTCGAGATTCAAGATACGAATCTTTGTCTTTCTTCTGAGATTTTTCTTGAGGTTTACCCCAAAAGCCACGAAAACCATCTAGCAATCTTCTTCAACTTGCAGTTGCCATCTTTTCTTAACTTTCTGAAGGGGATATAATATGTAATCCGGAATGTGCTTCCTTAACCATCTTCTTCTTAGATCTGGAGATCCTTGTGCAAGATTCTTTAGCAGTCCATTCCCCCATTTTTTCTCAGCATGTAGGGGCGATGCATTTATTGTCCCTTGGAGCTTAGTGGTCCGTTTCCCCTTAATGGCTCGCATTCAATCACGTGGTTGAAATGGTGTAAATGTGCTTCGATATTGCTCTTTTGGACATTCCTTGCACGTAGATCGGCGATGGGATAATGCACAATGGTGCAACTGGCGCAGAAGCAGTTGCGATGATGGTGTGTATATAGTTGGCTTGACGAAATGAATCGAGAATTAACTTTAGTCAACGACAATACACTGTGAATTGCGAAGGGTGGGAGGATAGGAAAAAAACTAGGAGTTTTACAAATTGAAGAAATCTTGAAAAATTGAGTCTTTTGGAGTGTGGCCTGTAATGCTAAGCATAACGTTTTCTGTATATTGTGGGGGTTGGATCCCTTTATTTTTGAAATATAGGCTGGACATGAGGGGACACTTCATTTCCTCGTTTGGCCAAAAAGCTCTTCGGTTTTTCCTATAATCCAATTGATGGTCGTGCACCTCGGTATATATATATTTTCACTCCATTTATTTCCTTCCGCAAATATTGAAGTAGGGTGCCAAAATGCAAATATACGGAACGCTTATACTTGGTGTGGAAATTCTTGCATATTGGCCTGCTTTTCCCAATATTTTATGAGAACCTCCGGCTACTGGGTCGTGCCCAAACCATGTTTTCAGAAAGTTAAGAGCAGATGAGCTTTCGAACTGTTGGTTTAATGACGCCATATCTTGGCCAACTTCCTGGCCTGTCATTTGTATACAAACACGATGTGGAAATTCGAAAAATATTTGTATATTACCTATATATTATATTTTTAATTAAAAGTTTTATAATAACAATAACAAACCTTAAGCGAGACGAGCTGATCCTAGTATACGGTCCTTACCTCACTTTCTTCTTCATTAAAAGTTATAGGACACAAGTTTTTGATAAATATACAGTATGCTTTGCAAAAATATGACTGTTAAGTTTTCTCCAGTTCACCATCTTTTATGATCCAAGAGTGGATTCTGGACCAATTTCCTGTTTATAACTCGAGTGCATGATATATAGAGCGTGAAATCACGAGGAAACATAAAATTTACAATTTTGAGCTTTCTCAAATAAACTTTTAGGAACTTCTGCCTATTTCTCGCGAATTTATTGTATAGTTTCTTGGTATATTGCACACTTTTTTGGACATATAAAGCTTTGACTTCATGTAGAAGTGCATCATGGAGAGCAATACATTAGTGGATACTAAAAAAACTTATCAGAGAAGAGAATTAATCACTTGATGGTAAATAAAAATATAATTGTGTCTTGTGGTCACAAATATGTACAGTACGTTTTATTGGAAAAATGTTGCAATATAAGCTTATGGTTACAGAACATCTTCCAGGTTACTTACAACCGTTATTTAGTTCATGAAATTGTGCTCTTTTGGCCGAACTATGACATATTATGTTAAGTTGTCAAAACAGGACATTTGTTTATGTTATAAATATCGAAGCACTTGTAATGTGCTTTTAAAGTGCATACGATGCAATTAGGCTATATATTTAAAACTGGAGTACTTGATGTGTGAGAATTATAGCATTGATTCTATCAATATGTAATCATTGCGTGGGCTCACACAGTCGAAGTTCATGTATACATGCTCTGGATTTGACTTGAAATACCAAATAGCTGTCCTATTCGTATGTTGAGTTAAACTTGTTTCTTATTTTAAAGTTGTTTTGATAGTTTGACTAATTTGTTTTGAAACCTATATTCAACACCAAAAGAAAATTAGCGTTAAACGAGGTACTACCATATTGCCCTCCTTATCGTTATTACATGTCATGGAATGTCCCTGGCGGTCTAAATTAGTTGATTAGTTCACTGATTAGTTGCACTAGTTTATAAAATGTGCTAAAAGATGCAATGCACCCATTACGGTTTGTTAATTAAACTAGGACGTGGAATACATAATGTGTATATTCATACTAACAAGTAGCATTAAATGTGTTCCCAGGACATAAATGATTAAAGAAGTTCAAATTAATGTAGATCACAGTATCATATATGTAGAACAGTAATATATGAGATTAACACCGGCATTTACGAGGTATTGTTTGTTTATTATGTGACTTAATAGTTTACAATTGCGGTAATGAAACAAAAGTATGACACAATTGTACAAATATTGAAATCGAAAATCATTTTTATTTTAGCTGGTGGGTTAGTGTTAACACCGAATTATTTGGGGTCAATAGTATATACCCAAAAAATTATTAACAATAATTTGCCTACATTTTGGCTTTAATTAAAAATAAGGGTTTCTTATTTGGTTTTTTATTAAATTCAACTTGGATATTTTCAAAAAAAAATCGACCCTGACTAACTGGGTTAATAATTCTATAAACTGATTTTCTAAAATGAATTTTTACTGGACAAAAATGACTGTTAACCGATAACAATACTGCACACGTATACATACTGTATGTTTAAAAATCAAACTTTAACTATTAAGTACTGACTTAATTAATTTTAGTTTGAAAAATACTAATTTTGATGATGCAGATGTAATATTTATATTTTTTGCAAGCAAATATGTAGGAGAGTTTTGAAACATGCAATATTTCAAAATATGTGATATTAATAACGCTTAACGATAAAGAAGTTTACTATCGAAAATGTTTTATTATTTGTAATCTTTCTACATAGTATATATAGCCTTCTGTATATACTCTACAATATTTAATATTTGGAAGAACCCCTGCTGAATTAATTATGGGTTTTCAGTTGGAATCTCCAGATAATTTAACCTGCGAGTCTTGTTACGTTTAAGGTTGGTGTCTGACAGTTATGCAAATTAGTAGTCGTACTACATAGTTAGTACATTTGACGTTTATATTCACTTTTGTCCGTATAATTATGTTTTCCACCTAAAACTATAACCCATTCCCACTCACACCTTCAAACAACTGTATGCTCTTATAGGTTGACCATTTGATAGCCTACCATGAATTATGCAACGCCCTTTGGATTTCTAATACACAAATTATGCAGATTAGAATGTGCGATTATGCAACAGATAATTATCAGCGATAAAAATAGGGCGTTTCAAACTCTGAATTGTCGGTTCATTTACGCTGGCGGAAATATATAGGGTGACCAAATAACTCGTGCCATGTTTCTAATCGAGGCAACTGCATTTACTTTTTTGATAACTGATAGCAAACTCATAATATTTGGATCACCAAAAGTACTATCACTAGTATTATTCAGCCTTGAAGTATTTGTGAGGTGATTTTAAATCTGTTTTTCGTTAACCTTTCAGTATGAAACGTACTGAATAATTTTAAAATTCTGTAAAATATTGCATCGAAAAATTTCAAATGTTATAACGCAGCAGTAATACTTACATGGACTATAATTTAAAGAGCACTTCGTACTTTCAATTTTAAACTCAAGTATTCGATTTATTACAAGGAGATTTGTAAATGAAAAATGCACTTGGAATTTTCTGATAATGTGGAATTTTAAGCACCTTTCTGCACGGTAATTACTCGATATCCGATAGATATTCAAATGGTTTAGACATCGGAATTTTAAGTCTTGTTGTTTATGAGTGAGGGCATCGTCATCGAAGTTCCTGTCATAAATAGTATAGATAATCTACACAGTATGTCTGGAAAAATATGTCAACGTGGATGTATATATATATATATATATATATATATATATATAATGCTCAGCATATTTTTTTCACGTTTCCAAGTTACAAATTGCATTATTTCATTTTGTTCAAACTGAAAAGTGAACACACAATTGAACATGAAATTGTTCAAAAAATGCACCAAAATCACTTTCGACATTATTCTGCAGGTTCTGTAAAAAAACAATTTTTAAACTTTGTAGGGCATAACATTTTTTCATCAGCTAGTGACAAAATGTTTGAACTTGTTGCAAAATTCATTTTTGTTTTATTGATCGCCTAATCCAACATTGTGCAAATTGGTGTAACTTAATTACATTTTTAAGCCACTTTCTTTAATTACAGCAATTTTTTGGCCGTATAACGAAACATTATGGGCCGTAAATCGAAAAAGTGCAATAATTAAAAAGGTCGTATAGCGAGGTATAAGTGTATTTTGTAATAAAAGTGAATAATTTTAAGCTATTTTGTATACCACAGAGGGGAATGCGTGTCAAATAATGGGTCTGGGGTTACCTTTATACAAAAAACGTTTGATAAAGGTTATAAATTTGGGGGGACCACAAAACTATAGTTGAAAACCATAATCGAGAAAAACAACAAAACAAAAAAACAGTCCGTTATTATCGTCACAAGAAAGGTGAGTGACACCCATTTGCAAGTGCTACTCATTGAGTACACACTACACAGACGCGCACATGTGCGTTTCGCACATTGACGTCACCCAGCGTCGACCTTGCTGACTGTTGCCCCTAGCAACCCAGTACGCACAGCTGGTCGGGGTGCTGACTTTGGACGCGGCGCCTGCACGAATCACTCCGCCAACCTTTTTCCCCGAACGAAGCCACCGAGTTGCGGCGCTCGTATCCTTCCCCCAGTCCGCATTTCTGCAATTTCTGCCCCCGGTCTACGACGGTTTTCGGCAGCGACACACCATAGCCGGTGGGTGGCGACACCGTAGGGACTCCTTCCATTTCACTATGTGCGTGAACTCGTGAAGAGATGGACAACGCGTTGGATAGCTGCTGTAACACCCTGGAATACAAAATCACGGTCGTGGGAGACAGTAAGTGCGGCAAAACTGCACTCATTCATCGTTTTCTAAACGACGCTTTTCTGGAGGTGAGTACATCAAACTTTAATCGGAATTCGAATGTTGTTGCGGATGGATAGAGGCAAAGGCCGATTTCGGCAACGCAGTTTCTTGGTTCACCCCCTTCGGTGTATTGGGAACCGAGTAACTGCGTTGCCGAATTCTTACCTGCCCTTACCGGGTGCGTCAGAAATGCATGTTTGAACATGTCGCGACATGTTTTTTAAAAATCGTTTCACGATCGTGCGAATAGATTTTGTCTAGTTTTAAAGTGGAAATGGAATGGTAAAGATGTTGTCAAGGTGGGTTTGTCATGGGAAATTGTACTGGACCTTAAAAGCGAATTTCGTCATGGATTGATGGAAACCATCACGTGATCTGTTATAATCGCCCGTTATCGAGGCCAATTAAATGCCACGTCGCGCAAGTTCCATTATTAGAACGCAATGGATTGCCTTGTTGTACAGATTTCAGCAAGGACGGTATGATGTTACTATAATCCATTATGCAATGATGTAAGAGTCACATGATGCCGTCCATGACGTAGTTCTGGTTCCCCAAGAATTAGCACATTAAAACAAAATATATTGGCAATTATCTTGAAAGAAAACAACCGCTGAACTTTGACCTTGTTTTGCGAACAGAGTTAATTGAATTTGCAACCAAACTCGAGTAGTCGTTTTGGATTTAATTAATAGAAGTTATACAAGTTGAACAAAATTCTTAATAAACAAGTTTTATTAATAAGTTTACTTGAACCACATCAACTAAGAAGACATGCTATATACTAGATGTGTTATGTCTTCATTGAATAATTGTCCATTTAAGAGTTTTTTACTCTGGTAATGTTATCCCCATGCGACTCCCTGCCAATCGTAGAAGGGCCACCCTGTACCGTACGGTTGATGGCTAGTGTTGACTCGTGCTTGAGGTTGCTGAAGAATTCGTGTAGGCCTAATGGAGACCACGCTGTTTTTTTCTTCTTTCTGCTGTTTGCATTTCGGTAGGCGTTAAACCCGTGTTTGTGCAGCATTTATCTCCAGATTGAAAGCTGTGGGGTAACTTTTTTTTCTTCCCCCTAAACTCCTGCGCCACCTCTGTACCCTTCACCCATCCTTGTCTTCGTTGTTTTGCGACATATTTTCGCCTCTTTGATAGCTGCATAAAATAAGATGTTTTCGAACCTTACAAGAGCAGCATTTACATGACAGCTCACCATCCTAAAGAGGCTAAAGTTGACTCCCAATGCTCTATAATTAGGGCACTACTATCATATGATGAGTTTTTAGTTTAGTGCATTCTTCCAGTGTAAATTATGGGAGAAAATAGTTTTAGAACTTGGAACTTGCTCCAGGCAGAACCTCAGCGAGGCCACACTCCTCCCCTATCACCTCTTCCCCTTTGACCGGATGTTTAGAAATGCCGAAACTATTGCCCCATGCTGGATTACATTTAAACAACCAGCGGCGAATGGAGATCTTTAACACGAGATTTACATTGCTACCAGCAGGTAATAACACCAATCTAAAAGTTCATGGTTCAAATTGTCTTGGAAGTTTTAAAGCCTCCATACTCGTGGCTCTTTCACAGTGTTTTTCAATATTTTTCAAAGCATTTGGCAGTGTCACAAAAATGGTACTGAAATTCTCTTGGCACGCTGAATAGGAAGTCAAATTGTCACGGCACACCGTTCTTTACCCAGGTAGCACACATAGTAAAAAAAACGTTTATTTTTGGTGAAAAGGGAAACGGTTTTTTTTCGAAACGTTTTTTTAACGTTTATTTTACGTTTCCCAAATTAATAAAATTGCAGTTATCCTATCAAATTTG
>JAQGBW010004854.1:0-13008 GCA_034698625.1 Julus scanicus
GTCTCATACCATGGACTGAATACCAGTCACTCATTTTGTTTAAATCAGAGTCCATAGTATCCAATGTTGCAGGCAATTCAGTCACGGAGGAACTCCTGACAATAAAATTGTCATCAACATAGCTGTAAAGACAATTTTCATAATCCAATTTCAATAGCTCGCTAGTCACCACCGTATACAGGAAAGGTCCCAGTGTCGATCCCTGAATCACACCTCTCACTAATGGATAAATCCGGGATTTAGTATCGCCATTGAAGTAAAGAGATCTCTCACTCAAATAGTCTTTAAAGAGGTTTAGTGCAGGCCCGGAGACTCCCATACATTTCAAGGATTCGAGGATGTGAGTCTTATGAGGTGTGTCAAAGGCCTTTGAGACATCTGTTTTATATATGGCGAAAATCATTTTTGACTCCAAGGCTTTAATGATTTGATTATAGATAGTATAAACCAGATCAAGAGATCCTGTGTTCCTTCTACACCCAAATTGGTTTTTGGGAACTTTAGGTGACACAAAGGCCATTGCCTGTCCAAAAATACATCTATCGGCTAATTTACTTAGAGCCGGTAGTTGCGAGATAGGACGAAAATTAGAAACGTCTGAACGGGGACCCTTCTTATACACCGGTACCACCAATGAGTTTTTCCATTTCATAGGATAAGTGTTTGAGAGAATGATGCTATTAAACAAGTGGGTCACATAAGGAAGAATATAATTTAGTGTGTGACTCAACACAATTCCATGAATACATCCATTCACTTGGTTTCTAGTAAATTTACAGTGCAAGGCCCCCATCATTATATCTCTTTGTGAAAGTAATGAGAATTCATCAAAGACAACATCCCAGTCCTCATTTGTACCAGTAGTTACATCGGTTATTCGATCATCTGTCCTTAAGTTGTCAGATATTTTGAGTGGATTCTTGATAAATTCAGCGTATTCATCAAATTTATCTTCCTCCAATTTAATTCGTGTCACAGGGATATTAGAGTTGATCATTCGCCACAAGTCGTTTGGACTATTCATAATGAATTTACGCTTAGCTGCTCTAATACTGGATTTATATCTCTTATTCGCTTCTTTAAAAAGAGACGAAGTAGATACTCCTAGCTTCATTTCATGGTAGCTCTTATTTTTAATTTTAAATAAAATACTAAGAGCATTTGACCACCAGGGAATCATTTTCAAACGTTGATGAGTTCTTATTGGGCAGTACATCTGAATAATCTCATTTAATTTCATTAAAATCATTTGGAGGATGTTATCAGGATGGTTGCAATTGAATATGTCGGTCCAATGTGGATTCCTATTGTGGATTCATTTGAATCAGTTGTTCTTGGATTTTTCTCCACAACCTTGTTCACAGCCCACTCGGTTCACTCATTAATCTTTCGTTTGGGACCACTTCTAGATTAATTTGTAACTCGGTTACTGTTTGTAAAACATTTCTACTATATTTTAAATAGTCTATCGACTTACTCCAATAAATTCGGCAATCTCACGCACACGTAATCCATCTGCAATCCATCATAAGATCTCAAAAGAGTGCTATTGGATGAATGGCAACATATCTACTCAAAAAAGATAAAATGACGTGTGGATTCAATGCCAAGACGATTGGCAAAGGACACCGAACATAATGGTGGTCCTACAACTTATTACTTAGTCACACACAATATTTTACATGCATATTTTAGACAGTGTCCCATCACTTATGTTGCATCGGAAAAATGTTTTTTTTTTCATTTTCTATTATTTATAATGAAATTTATCAATATAAGTAACTTTGGTTAAGTAATTATCATTATTTGTTCAATTAAAATGGTATTATAACAAATTAAAAGTTGGCAAGTATTTTATTTTGTCAATTTGTGAAATTTTTCTGGTGTCCCATCATTTAAGTTGACCACTGTATATATTTAGCTCAGCTTTATTTACGTTTATGACACATGACACCAAGATTGCACCATGCCTAGATTTTCCTTATTGAAGAAATCATTATGTAAATGAGCAAGAAAGATCAAATTATATTTTTATTGTTTTTTACTTCTCCATATACAGTGTATAGCTGAACTGCAGATATAATAATGGCTTTTGGCCATAAGTTAATTCAAGTTTCGTAAATAGGGTAGGCCATTTTCAATTTTGTGTATACATAATGAGTCAACTTATGGCCAACAATTTCTTATAAATTCCTTAAAATGAAAATGTCTAATTTACTTCATAATCTAGCATTAATGTAAATAAATGTTGATGCACTTTTCGGTATCATTATTCAATTCAATGTGATCATACCGATTTCATAAATAATCTAATAAGCTTTTATCTTCGTCTAGCATAATTGCATAATTGAGAGTATAATCATGAACAAATTTAAGTATAGGCAGCTTAGCAATAATTCATACCAGTAGTAATCTAAATACTATACCGTATTTATCCATATCACCATACCTTTATCTTTATTTTGGTGCACTGCATTGGTGTAATGCATTTTTTAAATGATAGGTGTTTATAGCATCATAAAATGTTTTTCGTGTCAAGTAGCACTGTAGAAGTTACAAAACATTATTTATGAAATGTCAACTATTTACGAAGACAATAACAATCCGTTCCGTAAACATGTATAATCAGTTCAGGGTATTACATAGTCGAACTTGGGAAACAATTACGAAATGTCTTGTTTAATTTGATTTTTTGTTTTGTTTTTGTGATAAATTAGGAAAAAGCACGATAACTAGAAATAAATGATGCAATTTTGATGTCAGCAGAAAACAAATACCGATGTTAAAGATGATATCTATTGAAATACTAGTAACAAATTTTCGTTTATTTTTTTTTTGGGGGGGGGGGAGGGAGGAGGCGGGGTAGTTTAATTTGCATTTTTCATGTATGACAGTGCACATGCAGCTATATGCAATAAAGTGCAATCAAATTTAATATATTCATAACATTAAAAGAGAGCCAAGTGTTGTTAGTCAGTAGATTGCATTAGTATACCCTTCATGTCATGTTCATGAAATATTGATTTTTGTACATAAACATAACACTCAAGTTTCAGTTTTAGTATTTGGGACATGCCTCATGTTTATAATATTTACATAACGTACATTTAAACATATACGTTACATGTATATTTAAATCATTGGATTAGAGTAAAGCAGTAATAAAAATATTGAAACTAAGTTACTTGCATTTAAAAGGATTGTTTATCAAATTTAATTATTTTATAATCCCACAGAAGTGCATTGAAGAATACGTTTACGTGTAGATGCATGATGCTGATGCATGCTGATGGAATACAGGAGAACTAGCTTACGTCAAGGAAATGATGAATTTCAATTTAATCCACGTTTTATTATTATTACTTAAAGCTTCCAGCTGTATAATACTAGTATATCTTAAAGGAAATGAAGTGTAGCGTTTTCCCAGAACAGATATTATATTCGACTATGACAACAGCAATAACAGTAAACAAACGCAGATGTCTAAAATGGCCTATTTTTATCGAATTAATATAATACATACTAAGGTATTTGGTTTAATTTTGGTTATTTGTCGGGCGTTTCTGTTTACTATTTACTATAAAGTTAAGCCGTGTTAAGTGTAGGTTTACTTATTGCGTTAAGAGTGCTATGTTAATCATAAATTTCAGTAGACAATTGTTCAGAAAGCAGCACTGAATTTGTTTTGACGTTTTGCAATGTTAATATGATTATGTATAGTTTACCTTTAGGTTAATTAAGTGATATTTCTATTATGTATTTTGGTCATATTTTAAATCAAACCAGTGTTAACATTAAATAAACAAGAAATATTATGCTTAGCAATATGCAATAAATGATTAATCTATTTGACTATAGGATAGCATTCATTGTAAACATTGGAGTATACAAGATTTCAATGAGAACAAGATCCAGAAGTCAGTTAAGTTTTTAATGCGTCGGAAAATTCCAGATGATTTTATAACAGTTTAAATATACATGTGTAGGTTTATTAAAAAAAATATTTAGTACATATTCAATAAGTTGTTTAACATTTGAAAACTTGTAAACTTATCAATTCAACGCCAAATGATTATTTAATATTGTATAAGGGTCCATCAATAAATTATTGATTAGAAGGGGTATGCATATTTTCCTATTGGTCTTATGTTTTCTTAACCGTTAAAATTAACTTTTGACGTCTTTGATTTTGTATTGAACTAGTGTGCAAATTACATGTAGAGTTATTAATGTATTTAATGACATGTTTTATAATTAATGCTTCTTACAGTTTTAAATCATTATACATTTTTTCAAAATTTGAAAACAATGATCTTCTAGTCTTAACTCATTGCAAGATGCATTTTGTAAGGTTTATCATGGACCCTTATTAAAAATAAACAATGATTTATAAAATTTGTAAAACAATACAGAAATAAAATAGCATAAGTATTTCTGAGTAAATATAGAAACACCTTTTCTCGTATTTAAACTATACTGTATAGATGAAACTAACTACACTATTTAAACACTATATATAATTGCGAATGCAAGAATGATACACAGTATCTACACCTTATTTAAGTCAAATTAATTTGAACAATGATGTATATAAAAGCTCGCTACATTAATATAATACAATATTTAAAATGTCTTAATCAAGCTAATATATACAGGAAAATCAGTGCCAGCTAAACATTTTCTAAGCTAGGTTATAAAAAATAAAATCATACAAATTCCCAAAGTAAACTAAATTTAACATCATTGTCCTTAATTTATAAATTGCTTTCAAAACAAATTGTACACTTTTGAGTTAGAAAGTAAAAGAGAAAACCAATGAAGCTTTATGTAGACAGCCTCAGATGAAATGCAATGTGGATATTTTGTAGAATTGACTATTTTGTAGTATATCGTAAGTCATATCCAAAGCCAAATCAATCCGAATCAATGTAAAACTTAAATCTGGTACCTTCCACCCCCTGTGCAGTGTTGTTATAAAAGTCATTGGTGCTATCAAACGATATCTTCCTATCCTTTCCAAAACTAGAGTGACGTTAGTGAAATGAAAAGAAACGGCACATGCAATTAGTGTATATCTGGAAATGTTGTGTATAGTTTAGAAAAATGACGAATTTCGATGAAACCCTGGTATAAACTTCAACATTATTATATGAAAATTTGTTCTCAAATAATTATTCAGCCGAGGAAGTCAAATGAATAAAGATTTGCTAGCAACATGTTTGAACACTACTAAACAAATTTTACTTTCAAAATTTACTTTCTAAATTTTAGCAATTGTGGATATAGGATTTAGGATTGCCTTAGACAAGAATAACACGTTAGTGAAAGATGTCTTAAAACTTACCGAGTTTTTATGAAAGCCAAGCTAACAGAAATCACAGCTAATGCGAAAAATACTCCTCCAACAACGCATCCGATTATGACAGCTAAACAGGAAATAGAATTATTACACATTAAAAATATAATGCGCATCACATATTATTTGCATACTTTGAATGAAATCATCGTAATTGTAATTCTTACCAGTATAATTGGTACTCTTAGCTCTGTAATAAATTATACGACATATTAAAATTATAAATTAGTTATGGCATGGACTAAAAATAATTCTATTAATTGTATATACTGTACGTACACGCATTCTGTGTTAAAGGGATACTTGGCTTCAATAAATTGACACGTCCCCTCTCCGCAAGGTGTGCTACAAACTGAAAGCAATTGAATTAATGTTAATTGTTTTGAAAAGATGCCCATTAAATGATGACTAAGGGCAAGGCCACACAGCTACTTTTGCCGCTAGGTATGCAAATTAAAAAACTTCGTTACTTATGATGCACGACATGTAAATCCTCCTAAAACTTTGAAAGTAGCATACGTTCTCAGTTTAAACAGCCTACAATGTGAGCGACATTTTTGTAGTAGAGAACGGTGGAAATAAATATTTGATTTGGGGAAATTTGCTGCGGCTGCATGTGCAGTTTAAACAACAAGATGTGAAAGATATTTCTGTAATGTTTGCAACCACACTTAGCAAAGCACGAATTCTTAGCAGGCAAGCCTGCCGATTATTAATTAGTACATTACCATAACTTACCCAATATAAAATTAGAGCTAAACTGTACACTTAGTACATGGTTCCCAAATATGGACGATCAACTTTTCTGACATTACATTCTTTCTAAGCAGGGTTAAATGCATTCCACAAATTTAAATGTAATTTGAATATACATATAGTATGTAAAGATTGATAATAAAGTCTGAAATCCACCTATTATATATTATTTGGATTTGTTTTAAACTCGCCTTCACCAAAAACGTGACGTGCAATGCCGCACGTATGAAAAATTACTGGAGTACTCAACTATCACCTCCTATTTAGATCTGTTAGCAGATTTTTAATAGCTGTTGACATATCGACATATCCGGAAGTCCCAAATATTTCCCTCATTCATTACCTAAAAGGCAGAGTTCTTTAGGTGTGAACAATTGTGCAGAAAACTGCACACTACATAAGATTTTTGGTCAGTGTGTGAACCCGGCATGAATCTTTTGCAGCCGTACTGGCTGTGTATGACCTTACCTTATTGTTAGGTTCCTTCATGCGAGGACTGCATGGTAACGCCTTGTTCATTTTGGGGACGTTCCTTCTGAGTGGCGCCCACCCAAATTGCGCCATCAGTCCTCGTATGGAAGTATACTTTACAGTGGATTTGAAAACAAAAATCCTTCACGCAATTACCCCAGGGAATGAATTTCGTCAGATTGCAAACCGATTAAAGATAGAATTTATGCAAATTCAATCAGCTTTATTAAATTTTCTCAAGGTCATGAGTGCATGCCCACTTGTAAATTCCAGCTGATTTTATGCAAATCAATTGCCTTCTATAGGACGAAAAACATTCCTTGACTAGCACTACTACAGTATACACGAAAACTGAAAAACATGTGGTAGGAAGTCATGCAGAAACTATTGAGCAAATGTCAGCTGCTAGCCCAAAATGGCAGAATCTGAAATCATATCGCAAGTCACGAAAAAGGGAGCAGCTAAAACGCCCCCAATAACAATTAAAATAAATTTAACATTTCTACGTAACCTCACTACCCTCCATACCCAATTTCTACCCAGTTTCTGGTTACCGATACTGCCTAACTAATTGTACCCTTTCACCTTATTTTGTTTGTTACCAGATCTAGCCCTAAGACAAGCAATACCCAAGAAAACTTCCTTTTTGAGTAGGTTGAACTTAAATTCCCATCATCAAGCAGTTAATAGTAATGGACCATTTAGATGTCCATACATTTGTTACATTTGCTGAAAAAAATTTCTGCATTTCGTTAAAGCAGAGTTAAATAATTTTACTATTTGGGATGCACCCATGGTATACATTTGGAAGGTGCAACATTTTTTTCGGCGCATTTTTTAAAGTAAATCCTCAGTAAAAAAAAGTTTATAGTGGATATGCTTGTCTGATGTCATGAACTGACAATTTTTGGTTTCTGCCAATGTGTGTGGAAGGATTAGTAGATCAATTACCTCCGCAAACAAGATCAGACTCATTTGGACCAACGAGGGTACCAGGATTACAACTGCAAACAGCATCCATGTTTGGTTCTTGGCTACAGTTTGAATTTGCAGGGCAACTACTGGTTGATGTTATTAGATCATCGCATGTCTTCAGAGCTAGTCAGATAAAATAATTAAAAAAAATACTTTATTCGGCATGCAAAACTACAGCTTATTTCTGCTATCCCAAATATATATGAATCTCGTTTTGTGATGCCTTCATAAAATGATGACTTCATTGAATTATTTACACGGTTAATCATTAACAAATCAAAAGGGTTAAGTTCAAATTGTAATGAATGTTTACAGAATGATGAGATAATCGCAGATATACCTGCACAAAGTTTTAGCCCTCTTAGGCCTTCAACACGAGCCAATTATAAATGCTTTATAATGTTATCTTATTAAATCAAATATTCTATTATATATATATTTCTAACAAATGAGAGAATTTAGTTTAGATTATTAGCAGAAGGAGAAAATTATTCTGCAATAAATTAAGTTAAACTTAAATGTTCAAATGTCGATGTTTACTTTTATATGGAAGCAAAAACAATTTAAGATCGCCCTTCAGCCTCTTCATTCTAATTATATTCTTAAAAACTCATAAGTGCCGGGAAATTGAAATTAAATATAACAATTTCAGATCTATAGTAAAATAACAATCTTGATTTAGTCATTACCTTTATTTGCGTCTGCTGTTCCTTGCGTGACATTATAAACTCCAAGTAGTATATCTGACGTATTCAATGTCTTTACAATTTCCTGTATAACTTCACTGGTATTATTGCAAGTTTCTGTCAACTTTACTTTTCCAGTAATGTTCACCAATGTGCTATCATCTCCCACTGGTGTGCATTCAACAATAGCTGATTTATCATCAATGTAACAATTCTTAACAATATCGCTCATATCATCAACATTTTTGGAGATCTGTGAAAAAAGATGGAAATTAAAAAAAGTAATCGAAACCCAGGGACAGCCACAAAAATATATGCTAGCTTCAATAGTAACCAAAACTTGTTGGGAAAACAAGCTTTTCCAATGTCTCGAAACGTCTTGCTGGGATCATGGTTAAATGACTAATTGGGCTAATGTAAGGAAAACATTGGCAATACGTCCATAGATATATATACTATATAAGTAACGTTTACTGCCAACATAAAACCAATGATTGTTAACTGTGCCATATAACAATGTTTGCCTAACGTTAAAATGCCAACATAAAACCTACGATTAGCAACCCCACCATTTTCGAATGTTGGGCCAACGTTGTGTGTTACATGGGTTAATATATCCATTTTTTTGCTTTTTTTTTCAGCTCTATTCGCTGAAAGTATTAACAATTCTTGATATCTGTCATGAAGAAACATTTTGCAAATACCATACTTAAACACCATCACAGCGGCTCTTCGCAATGCACAATTAAAAAATATTACAGCAAAATCGTATATTTTTAATGTAGAAAAACCGAGTTTTAACTACAATTTTTTTTTATTATTTTTTTTAATTTTGAAAAATCATTTTTAATGCAAAATTTTTTCTTGTATGCTTTGGAATTAGCAAGTATGTGTGGAGCATGTAACAAAATCCCCAAAAGGTGACCATTTAGGTAATTTACCCAAGGTTAATAATAAACTAATCGGTCAGTTGGTGTTAATTTCTGCTATGGATCTTTTTTTCATTTTCAAGATTCTTATTATCTACCCAATATTTCTGCAGAAATGTGGAAAACATCGTAGGATTAATTACTAAAAAGTATAAGATTTTAAAAAAGCCTAATTTTGGAATATTAGAAAAAAATTTGATCCACGACGTGACTATAGATCATCCAAATACAGATAACATTTTACTCGTACCCTAAAATACATAATATCAATACAATTAATGGGGACAAAAACTGCACTTACATATTTGTCAAAATCGGTACCAGTAATGTTAAATGTGCTGCAAGATGAGTCAAGCTGAAGAATTCTCCTGAAATGCTTCAATTTGTCCACAGTATCCACACTCACCTGAACAGTTATTGCTAACAAACTGTATGCTGAAATTAATCAACAACAGAAAGTCTTAGAAACACATCACACAAAAAATTAAAAACCATACAAATTAATCTTATTTTCAAGAAACGAAAATTTAGAAGGTTGAAAATAGACAATGACAAATATGAAGAAAGCTTGTACTTTTCTTAGAAGTTATAAAACTAATTGCTAATTACCTTCACAAATTCCATATTGCTTAGCATATCCAGCCAAACAAACACAAGTTCCAAATCCATAAATATCTGCGCAAGTTTCATGATTTTCGAAGCTACATATTGTACTTATGCCAAATTCAGAAATGTTGCACTCAATTAAAGTAGAAGTGGTTGGAAAGGTATCAGTAGTTTCCACTCTGCTTGTAGAATAAGTGCCCAAGTCTGTGGACATTGTAGTACCTGAGCCTGTGGACGTGGTGGTGCCAGAGTCTGTGGACGTGCTGGTGCCCAAGTCTGTTGATGTGCTGGTGCCCGAGTCCGTGGACGTGCTGGTGCCCGAGTCCGTAAACGTGCTGGTGCCCCAGTCCGTGGACGTTCTGGTGCCCCAGTTTGTAGACAAGGTGGTGCCCGAGTCTGTGGACGTGCTGGTGCCTGAGTCTGTGGATGTGCTGGTGCCCGAGTCTGTGGACGTGCTGGTGCCCGAGTCTGTTGACGAGGCGGTGCCCGAGTCTGTTGACGAGGTGGTGCCCAAGTTTGTGGACTTGCTAGTGCCCGAGTCTGTGGACATGCTGGTGCCCGAGTCTAAGGATGAGCTAGTGCCCGAGTCTGTGGATGTGTTGGTGCCCGAGTCTGAAAACGTGCTTGTGCCCGAGTCTGTGGACATGCTAGTGCCCGAGTCTGTGGACATGCTGGTGCCCGAGTCTGTGGAAGAGGTGGTGCCCAAGTCTGTGGACATGCTGGTGCCCGAGTCTGTGGACGAGGTGGTGCCCAAGTCTGTGGATGTGCTGGTGCCCGAGTCTGTGGAAATGCTGGTGCCCGACTTTGTGGACGTGCTTGTGCCTGAGTCTGTGGACGTGCTGGTGCCCGAGTCCGTAGACATGCTGGTTACTGAGTCAGTAGACGAAATGGTGTCCAAGTCTGTTGACGAGGTGGTGCTCGAGTCTGTTGACGAGGTGGTGCCCGAGTCTGTCAAGTTGCTGGTGCCCGAGTCTGTAGACGTGTTGGTGCCCGAGTCTGTAGACGTGCTGGTGCCGGAGTCTGTGGACATGCTAGTGCCCGAGTCTGTGGACGTGCTGCCCAAGTCTGTAGATGTGCTAATGCCTGAGTCTGTGGACATGCTGGTGCCCAAGTCTGTGGACGTGCTGGTTCCCGAGTCTGTAGACGTGCTGGTGCCCGAGTCTGTGGATGATGTGGTGTCCGAGACTGTAAGCGTGCTGGTGTCCGAGTCTGTTGACAAGGTGGTGCCCGAGTCTGTCAATGTGCTAGAGCCTGAGTCTGTATACATGCTGGTGCCTAAGTCTGTAGACATGCTGGTTCCCGGCTCTTTGAACGTGCTGGAGCCTGAGTCTGTGGACGTGCTGGTGCCTAAGTCTGTTGACAATATAGTGCCAGACTCTGTGGACGTGCTTGTGCCTGAGTCTGTAGACGTGTTAGTGACCAACTCTGTGGACGTGCTTGTGCCCGAGTCTGTGGATGTACTGGTGCCCAAATCTGTGGACATGCTTAAGCCCGAGTCTGTGAGCGTGCTGGTGCCCAAGTCTGTCGATGTGCTGGAGCCTGAGTCTGTATACGTGCTGGTGCCTGAGTCTGTATACGTGCTGGTGCCCAAGTCTGTGAACGTGCTGGTGCCAGGCTCTGTGGACGTGCTGGTGCCCGTGTCTGTAGACGTGCTGGTTTCCGAGTCTGTGGACGTGCTGGTGCCCGAGTCTGTAGATGATGTAGTATCCGAGTCTGTGAGCGTGCTGGTGTCTGAGTCTGTTGACAAGGAGGTGCCCGATTCTGTGGACGTGCTGGTGCCCGGCTCTGTGGGCGTGCTGGTGGCTGACACTGTGGATGTGCTTGTGCCCAAGTCTGTAGACATGCTGGTTCCCAAGTCTGTGGATGTGCTTGTGCCCGAGTCTGTGGATGATGTGGTGTCCGAGTTTGTGGGCGTGCTGGTGTCTGAGTCTGTTGACAAGGTGGTGCCCAAGTCTGTGGACGTGCTGGTGCCTGAGTCTGTAGATGTGCTGGAGCCTGAGTCTGTGGACGTGCTGGTGCCTAAGTCTGTGGACATGCTGGTACCCAGGTCTGTGGACGTGCTGGTGACTAAGTCTGTTGACGTGCTGGTGTCCGGCTCTGTGGATGTGCTTGTGCCGGACTCTGTGGACGTGCTTGTGCCTATGTCTGTAGACGTGCTAGTGCCCGACTCTGTGGACGTGCTTGTGCCCAAGTCTGTGGACCTGCTGGTGCCTAAGTCTGTAAACGTGCTAGTGCCCGGCTCTGTAGATGTGCTGGTGGCCGACTCTGTGGACGTGCTTGTGCCCGAGTCTGTGGACGTGCTGGTGCCCGAGTCTGTGGATGATGTGGTGTCCGAGTCTGTAGGCGTGCTGGTGTCCGAGTCAGTTAACAAGGTGAAGCCCGAGTCTGTGGACGTGCTGGTGCCCGGGTCTGTCGATGTGCTGGTGCCCGAGTCTGTTGATGTGCTGGAGCCTGAGTCTGTCGACGTGCTGGTGCATAAGTCTGTAAACGAGCTAGTGCCCGGCTCTGTGAACGTGCTAGTGACCAACTCTGTGGACGTGCTTGTGCCAGAGTCTGTGGACGTGCTGGTTCCCGAATCTGTGGACGTGCTGGTGCCCATGTCTGTGAATGATGTGGTGTCCGAGTCTGTGGGCGTGCTGGTGTCCGAGTCTGTTAAAAAGGTGAAGCCTGAGTCTGTGGACGTGCTGGTGCCCGAGTCTGTCGATGTGCTGAAGCCTAAGTCTGTGGACGTGCTGGTGCCTAAGTCTAAGGACGTGCTGGTATTCGGCTCTGTGGACGTGCTGGTGACTAAGTCTGTTGATGTGCTAGTGTCCAGCTCTGTGGACATGCTGGTGCCCGATTTTGTGGTCGTGCTAATGCCCGACTCCGTGGACGTGCTTGTGCCCGAGTCTGTAAACGTGCTAGTGCCTGACTCTGTGGACGTGCTTGTGTCAGAGTCTGTGGACGTGCTGGTGCCTAAATCTGTGGACGTGCTTGTGCCCGAGTCTGTGAGTGTGCTGGTGCACGAGTCCTTGAGTGTGCTGGTGCCCAAGTCTGTCGATGTGCTGGAGCCTGAGTCTGTATACATGCTGGTGCCTGAGTCTGTATACGTGCTAGTGCCTAAGTCTGTGAACGTGCTGGTGCCAGGCTCTGTGGACGTGCTGGTGCCCGACTCTGTGGACGTGCTTGTGCCCGAGTCTGTGAGCGTGCTGGTGCCCAAGTCTGTCGATGTGCTGGAGCCTGAGTCTGT